>NW_023608136.1:202500-216641 GCF_013339725.1 Rhipicephalus microplus | reverse complement strand
CTAATTTGCAATCACTGAATGCTTGTTTGTAAACGTGTAAATGATTGTTGAGTGCTGGTGGGAACAAGACGAAACAAGAACGGAACCTGTGGCGCTCTTATAATAATTCTGTGCTTGAGATAGCAGCACCACTTTGATTCTAATTTCTATTGCGAGTGGGAAAAATGATTACATAAATGCGTCGTTTTAGCGCATGCTTATTGTGTGCGCATGCTTATTGCGTATTTGTCTAGCCGAGGAACGTGAGACATATTTGTAAGTACCTATCCTGTATTTATTTTTAAATAGCTGGAACAGAAATTTTATGTAAGCATGTTTCGCTCTTTTGAACAGTGTTTGTGTGCCAGACTGGATCAAAATCTGTTGGCGTATATAGGGGTCTGTATTTGTTGTGGATAAACTTAACAGCCTTAGTTTATTGCCTCTAATCTGCCTATCTTAGGCTGCGTATCCAGAAACCATACTTTGTTAGCGTATTCGAGAACTAGCCTCACAAACGTTGTGTAAGCCAACAGATTAGTTGATGTTGTTGATAGTGCTAGACTTCGTTTAAAAATAGTTTGCGTAGTGTCTTCGAAGAAATATATCCGTTTGTTTGTCCCATTTAAGATCAGAACTGAGTGTAACTCCTAGATATTTATGTTCTTCAACTTTATTAAATGGAGTGCCGGTAATGGTGTATGTAGTTTGATGGTTTTTGCTTTCCTGCTTGCAGTAATACCATGATTTTCGTATGTTTACTTTCATCTGCCATTTAGAGCACCAATCAGCTAAGACGGCTAGAGAGAGAGAGAGAGATAAAGATACAAGGAAAGGCAGGGAGGTTAATCAGACGCATATCCGGTTTGCTACCCTGCACTGGGGAAGGGATAAAGGGAGAAAAGAGCTTCACTATGCGAACACTTACGATCACGAATGTAAACTAGGAAATCAGCTTGTCAGGTTTCATTAGTTGACGAAGATGAACATGTCAAAATAAGAAATAAATAAACATAAATTTATTGCACTTTTTTGTCACAGACACTAACATGGATAAAAGACGTTCGTGCAGGTCGAGAGTCGACCATCGACTCTGCAAAATAATTGGTGCATCTATGACAGGAAATTTTGCAACAGTAAACATCACGCAGAACTTTACAACAAATGTAGTTTTGCTATTTTAACTTCATTCGGCACGTATAGATTACCCAGCAGTACGATGCACACATTTGAAAATTTGACAAGCACTGCAACCATCAATATGACACACAATGACGTCGGCAAGAAACACAACCACACTAGACGACGGCCGGTATATTCTTTGTGACTTTACCCCTTGGCTAATCGACGAGGGTTGCCATGTGGGCTTGGTGAATCATTTGAACTGCTTTGATGTAGCGCGAAGGGACACGAGGGGACATATAAGGACACCACACAGTGCTACTAGCAACAGCCTCAAGAACAGTTATAACTGCTGTTACTGTAGTATTGATGTGTGTGGTGACAACAGGAACAACAGTTACCATAACTGTTGTTGCTATGACAATTTTGTTTTGGATCACTCGTGTCCACGCCTGTGCCGCTGGCAGTGACGGTGAATTTTCGATTTCAAATCAGCATTTAGGGCTTCGGCCATAATAAGAGCTTTTCACAGCTACTATTTTTAACATCATATATGCTCTATCGACGTTTCTTTACGAAGAGGACGACATTGAAGGTACTTAGGAGGAACACAAGTGTCTCTGATTACTCATGGCCATAAAGCGACCTGAATATGAAGAAGGGTGTGAAGGACCCGAGGAACTGCTGAGATAATCGAGGAACGAGTCGAACCCGTCGTCCGCAGAGGCAGTGGACTGATATCGATGTCCACCGTGACACGAGTTCAACTGCTGCTGCTGCTGCTGATAAGGCTGCTTGTTGACGGTTCGGTGGGGTGAAGCGGGGAGACGCGGCGTCACCCTCGAACATTCGACAGGAGACGCTGTGCCGTACCTGTTGACCTCTGCTCCCCTGACCCTCGGGACTCGGGAGGCGGTGATTGAACGAGAATGGCCCGTCTGAAAAAAGCTCATACGTCATCATCACTTGCTAAAAAAAATGGGACAAGAATGAAATGAGCAGGACAGGTACAAGCGCTGACTAACCAACCAGATTTTCGCATCGCTTGACAAACAATAAAAGACGAACGTGCGACTCCGAGAAACAGCACAGTGTGTAGTTTGACCTAGGACACACCTACTCAACACAGTTCATCTCAGCACAATCACACATATATTTAGCACCAGATAATCAACGTGATTGTTCGGGGCTCTCATTGTGTTGCCTGCTCTTTACCGTAGTCACACGCTAATAGGAAGGCAGGAGCCGGAGAGAGAGGAAAGGCAGGCGTACTGAAACCACCCAGAAAACCGGTATGCTTTTTAACTGGCGAAAGATCGTGAGCTTGAAAGTCATATGTAACCGAGAAAGAGAGTGAGGACTGGGTATAGAGAGCCACACTGTCAAATTCTACGTGGCTGGCCATCGCCAGCATGCCGCAGAAGCGGGACGACAACGCTACAGGATAAATTTGTTCCTGCCCTGCTTTGTCCGCTGAACGATGCGCTATGGTGATGACCTGCTCGATCCCCCATGTTTGGTCTCCACGCGCCCTTGAAGATACTGGCCCTGCGATCGTTCATCGAGTTCGCGGTTCCTGCAGACCTCGTCACCCTCTACAGCCGAATGCTTGCCTTCTGCTCCGCCTATATCTTCTTCTTTTTCACGACAACTCTCTCTCTCTCTCTCTCTTGGTCTGTAACCAACGGGGCAAGCCTGTTGTCTTCGAGAATTTGAGCAAGGCTCATGCTACCCTAATCTGCAGTGACCTCTTGGTATGACATTATGAAATGGTGACTACCGTCATTGAACAACAGTCATGTTGAGCGTGAACGGTGTAATAATTTCATGTGCGAATCGCCTTAGGGTCTTGGCTTGTAGGCTTGTCATGTCGTTGTCGCGGTCCACCCTCAACGAGTGTGCACCTCCGAAATTGGAGAAGTCCCACTTACCTGCCATTCATCGATGCTATTCATATTACGAGTTAAACGTTCGTCATTACGCCTAAAACATTACGCTTGGCTTTTGCATAATGCCCGAAGAAATTTACCAAGGCGCTCAAGTTTATCACCATCAACCAGAGGCAGAAGCGTGCTATACGGTGTCTCTACGGTTAGATCATCAATTCGAAACAGCACTTCTTAAAACACATGAGTGAAGTGATGGTGCATGTTAGGGGACCGCCGGCGAATAAAGCAGTAGAGAGTAAAGATTTTGCTGTGGGAAATACGTGGGCACACAACATTCTTCACCCCTTCCCAGGTGTCACAACAGTGGATCTGTTGTGACACTGTTGTGACACAACAGATCCACTGTAACAGCCTTCCCTACCTTCGCCACAGTTTTTTTTATATTGCCGTAATGGGAAGGGTATTGAATACGATGCGAAATTATAGTTTTAAGGACATGCATAAGAACTTCAGCACATCAAGCAAACCCACAGCGCCAGTGGGTGCAGGCTTCGCGGCGAACCGCAGGCTGCGTCTTCGGCGGCCGAAGCGGGCGATGACGACGACGCCTCGTCGTCGTCGATCAGCACTCGTCGCAGGTGCGCGATGTAGCCGGCCGCCAACCTGAGCGTGTCCAGCTTGGAGAGCTTGGTGTCCTCGGGAACCCAGGGAAGCGACGTCTTGAGACGCGAGAAGGCGCGACTCAGCACGCGCATCCGCGCCCTCTCGCGGGCGTTCGCCGCGTTGCGCTGCAAGGGACGAGGCTTGAGCCTCGGTGGCGCCTCACAAGCCGCCGTCCGAACCAGCCGTTGCTCGAACGCCGCGAGGTGGCGCAGGCTTCGGGAAGCAGACGACGCCTTCGCGCCATGATGACGTGGACTAGCACGGGATTTCGTCCGCACGGAGGTCCTTGTGAACCGCCGCAGACACTTTGGCGGGAAGTCCGGCGCGACAGATTGGTGCCACCGACTCGTAGTGACGTTGCGAATAGTCGAGTTTGACCGAACAGCTGCGAAATCGTTAAAGGGGCCATGACAACCAATTTTCGATGACAATCTGTGTTAGGCGGGTTGTTAGTCCTTGTGGGTTCACAAACAAGTTGGCTAAAGTGTAGCGCATTAGCATAGCATTTATTGATTGGATATTTTTTATAAACACGCGAGCAGACGAGCATTTTAAGCATTCTTCGGCTTGGCATCGGAACTGAACACTCTGTAGTGGCTAAAACTTTAGTAAAAGACGACGGCTCCACTCCATGCAGTTCATGACGTTACACACAGCATGGCAGAATGGCGGTCACTGGTGGGGGTGGGGGTAAGGGGTTTATTGCCACTGACTTCTGGGGTTTATTTTGCACTGCAATACTTATTTAGTCTATGTTCTATACATGCGCCACAGACCTTCCACTTGTATTTATCGCTGAAACCCGCAATTTGTTGGGTGACATGTCACGGCCCATCTAAGAAAAAAACATAACGCATGTAGGTGGTCACGTACAATTTGGGTCGCTTCATGGGAGCCTGTCATCGTCAAGATGTGTCGACAACTGGTGACCGTGCGCCTGGCATTGTGGTCAGTGGTATAGTTAAAATTCCAGCGGATTACTATGTTTAAGTGTACTTGAAGCTGAGAGTTCCAGACAGTTTTGCAAGATGCTGTCGAGCAAACAGTTTAGCACTCATCGCAAAAGAAGCCCAAAAGAAGCAGTAACATAAGAATTTTCCCATTCTTGAATATATTTTTAGTTAAAATAACGAGGTCTCTCAAATACGAAGAGCAGTTTAAACAATTACCCAATTGTTATGTACAGCGAAATCATGCGCAACTATGAACAAAAGCACGTGGCTACTCGTTAACATTTTTTTCCAGGTTAGCCTCCATTCAGTTAAACTTATTCATTTATTTATTTACAGGTACTTCAATTACCATTCGGGGATTTCATCAGGGTGGTACATGAAGAAAGACACGTTTGCAAACTCACGATTAACGTTACCTGACGATTCCCCCAATGTATGTTTGCATACGTGCATACGGGGAGGAAGGGTAGGGAGTCGGCCCCTCCCCCTCTTGTGCCCTGAGAATAAGTAGAGGGGGAGGCGTTAAATCACCCGTACATTGGCTTAGTAATACGGGACGCTGCAGTGAATCTTCGGCACTTTAAATGGGGAACCTTGTGAACTCCTATGCACGCAACTACTCAACGTCATCGGTAAACTCATTGTGAGTGAACGACAAACGCACATCGGTGTACGTGATGAACCGTATACTATTGCTGACCGTATACTATTGCTGTATTTTTTTGTAATTACCCCATCCATGTAGCCATAGGAGGTCCCCCTGTCAGTTTCTCTGAAACTTTGGGACCTCCTGCTGTAATAACGCTAACCATGTAACTCAACTGAACTATTTAATAAACTTGACTTGACTTGACTTGACTTTAAATGGGGAACCTTGTGAACTCCTATGCACGCAACTACTCAACGTCATCGGTAAACTCATTGTGAGTGAACGACAAACGCACATCGGTGTACGTGATGAACACCAAAATAAGTACAATTGCTGGGAAAAGCAAAAAAAGAAGCCCAGAGAAACGTGGAATGCGACTGGAGTGTTCCATAAGTGACTTGGCGAAAAAAGAGCTCAAATGAGCTTATTATTAGCGAAACTAGCAACTCTGGTTCCGGAGCATATGTGGGGAGACTCCCTCCCCCCCTCACCTAAGAGGGGGGGGGGGCACGACACTTAGTAAGTAAGCTAAGTAAGTAGTAAGAAAAGGGTGGACGCTGCAATCAACCTTTGCCTCCCATCATGGCGAAACTCGCGTATACTTATGTTCCAAAGCGCAGCTTTATGAATGTAGCTGACTTGCTTCGAGATCTTAAATTAAAGGGTACGAATGTATTTAGAGGATAATGGTCGTAAGATGGGCATTTGTTTGGTGCCTTACACAGGTTGTTTATTATGCAGAAAAATTCAGCTACCAACCCAGAGAAAGTAAGGCGGCTTTTCGGAATGTCGTATGCTCAGAGTGCGGTTGCAGGTTACGCTCCATAGACATCACCATGAATGCTTGGCTGGTAGAGCCCCAGGAATTACGTCACGGTTCGCTGTTGAGGCCCACGGGACGGCTTTTTGCTCTCCCATAGCAGAGTGCCTAGTACTCTAAATCGTGAACCACTTTTTCTAAACACAGCTAGAATGCTTCTCTGGTGTGTCCCACGACATCACCATGTATGGTTGGCTGGTCTGTTGCAGGTTAGGATCCATAGACATCACCATGAATTGAAGTACATCACGGTACTTTTGCTGTTGAGGCCCACGGGACGGCTTTTTGCTCTTCCATAATAGAGTACCCCTAGTACTTTAAATCGTTAACCACTTTTTTCTGAACACAACTAGAATGTTTCTTTTGGTGTGTCCCACGACATCACCATGTATGGTTGGCTGGTCTGTTGCAGGTTAGGCTCCATAGACATCACCATGAATTGAAGTACATCACGGTACTTTTGCAGTTGAGGCCCACGGGACGGCTTTTTGCTCTCCCTAATAGAGTACCCCTAGTACAATAAATCGTTAACCACTTTTTCAAAACACAGCTATAATGTTTCTTTTGGTGTGCCCCACGACATCACCATGTATGGTTGGCTGGTCTGTTGCAGGTTAGGCTCCATAGACATCACCATGAATTGAAGTACATCACGGTACTTTTGCAGTTGAGGCCCACGGGACGACTTTTTGCTCTCCCTTAATAGAGTACCCCTAGTACAATAAATCATTAACCACTTTTTCAAAACACAGCTATAATGTTTCTTTTGGTGTGTCCCACATCACCATGAATGGTTGGCCATGGTCTAGCCTCAGGAAGTACGTCATGGCACTTTTGCTGTTGAGGCCCACGGGACGGCTTTTTGCTCTCCCATAGTCGAGTACGTAGTACTCTAAATCGTGAACCACTTTTTCTAAACACAGCTAGAATGTTTCTTTTGGTGTGTTCCACGTCCTTCGGTTCCATACCGGGTACTATACTGGGTATGGGGCTGGGCGTAACGTCTTTGGTTTTAGCAAGGGACGGCGCACTGCTCTCCCATATTTGAGTACGAAGTTCTCAAAATCGTTAGGCACTTTTTCTAAACACATTTAGTATTCGTTACCGGCAGCTTAATGCTCTTTCATAGTAGAGTACACGGTGCTCTGAATCGACGAACACTTTCTTCTAAATACACATCATCGTTGAACATTTTTTTTGTTAACAAACATGATGTATGGACCCTGTACATTGTGCTTACTAGTTGTGTATGTGTTCATTATACTGTCCTTGTTGTACAGACACTAAGTCCACGTGTGTGGTACGTACTACGTCCAAATAAACTTTTTCTAAACTCACCCAGCATTGCCGGTTTTACACCGAATTCACAAAACTGATTTTTGGTTCTCTTTCGCTTCAGCTCAATAGTGCATGGTGCACCACACAGTGAATTATTGAAGTCTGTACAGAATTGCGTCTGCGTTTGCATAAATTATACTCGTATGATTTCGAAGTTCTCAGTGTATAAGTGTCTCAAGTGTCTGTGTATAGTTTAATAAACCTTCCTCAGACCACACCAAGCTTTGCAGGACATTAGACCTGATCATGGTTAAAGACAGAATCGGAAAACGAAGAAGCTTTCTCGGAAGATGGCATGCACGATCTTTGCGGGGCGGTATGATGACATTGAGTTTCCTACAGTGACGTTTCTAAACACCTGGCGCAAGAAAAACAAGAAAAACAGAGCATCAGCGGGATCGTTCGGTGTCACCGTGAACCCCTCGCGACATTAACCACTCAGGCACGTGAATGAGTGACAAAGCGGTGTACAGTTATACACAATGCTTATTGATCATAACTGGTATTTTGGGCGATATAGAATTTCTAAATCCTTACATAAATCTGCGGCGATGTTTCCGACGTTGCTCCTCTAAACACACTGGTGAAAGTAGCAAGGGTTGTCTAGCATTCAATATCATTAATAAATCTTTACTGGCGTTGCTTGAAGCCTGCATCGACTAAATTGAATGGAGTGTGTTAGCTAAATTGATCAAGGTAGTGCATGTAGCTAGAGCTTGTTAATTAAATACTTGATGAATAAGTGTCTGCAAATGAAAGTCTCTTTACCGTTCCTCATCGAAGAGAATGATGCCACGAATGATGCCAGAAAGATGTCACGAATTAGTTTAAAATTAGTTTTACTCGAAATAAAAAAAAAACGTAAGACATAACAGTTTTCTCGAGAATGAACGAGCGTGATATAATCATGCATAGAATAATACGATGTTGAAGTTACGAAACACAATATTTTCTTTCACAGGAAAGCTTCGGAAAGTCCCGGAAGGTTGTGTAAAACACCACGGTGCTCCGATCAGTCAAGGTCAGCGCATTACGACCGACAGGCCCATTGCCGCATAAATCACTGCATCATGCCATTGCTTCTCATCTTATATCGAAATAAACGCACTCAAAGATAAAAGGTGTAAGATAAATCAACAGAGGAAAAAAAAATCACGTAAAAGAAAGAAAGGAAGCCATCCACTCACCTCGTTGTGAATTATCTCTTCTTTAGGTGCACAGTCCCGTCCACTTCGTTTCGCAACGACACTCAACGAGATGGATTCGTCACAGCAGTAATGCACGACGTATCGCCACGCGTAGGAAATCAAACTAGAACACTATATTTTTTTCAAGGAAACGGCTTACATGCCATGAGTAACGCATAGACGCGTAAGTGGAAGTGATAAAAGACGACAAAACCCCTCTGCTACTGTATACCCCGTTCGCTTTTAGCGAAGACTCATCTTATCGAGCGACAAATTGAGCGCTCCTCGCCATTCGGAACAGAACCTCGCTTTCTTGCAGTGTCTTTCAAAGGACCTTCTGTTTGGTGCGTGCTTCAAAGCGCCTCTGTGAGTGCTGTCAGACTTTTGGAGCTTTCGTTTAACTTCGTTTGTTGTTTTGTCGGAGTTGTCTTCGTTTTGTAATTCGCTTTCTTCGCAACAGTGGCGCGCTGCATGCACCACTCTCTCCTCTGCCTCTTCGTCACTCTCGGTGTGGTCGTGTCGAAGGCAACGACTAATGGACGAACAAAATGTGGGCACTGAACAAACGGTACTTAACAAAAAAATAATAAAGGATCCAAGAAAGAGCTAACATGGATGGCACGGGTTACGCTACCAGGAGGGGAGGGGTCGGGCCCGTAAGTTGGCGCACTTATTTGTGTGTGTGTGTGAACGCGCTAGCGCCCACGATTATGAGTGCGCAGAGCCGTAGGAGAGAGGAGGAAATAGAGGGAGAGGAGGGCATTGGGAACGCGCCCACAGTAGCGGTGGAGGAAAAACTCTCGGCGGGCGTTCTCGAAGAGTCCGGATTCGAACCCCGAGTCGTGGGGGGCGTGTCGGTGGGAAAGACAGGGCCCCTCCCCTTTGGCGAGACCCCAACCCCTCAGTTCACCACTTGGTAGTCCCTGCGGTCTACACCGACTTCAGACGTGATTGCGACAATTCGTGGTCATAGCGGTAACCTCTCAATGCTTCTCGCTTAGTCGCGTGTACTGCGAGGATATCTTGGGCTTACCGTGATTACCACAGCGATGTCCTCACGTAGTTAATATGTGCCGCTCTTTGATTGCATGTTGAGCTTTTAAAACTATCGGGTAGCTCTGCATCGGCGAGCAAGTGTCCGTGACGGACTGGTCTTTCACAAGGGTTCTTTGGTCGTGATCAATATTGCAGAACGGCACAGACGACGGGACAGCAAACAGAAAGCCGGTGTGCTCACTGTCCCACTTTCTGATTGATTGATATGTGGGGTTTAACGTCCCAAAACCACAATATGATTATGCGAGATGCTGTAGTGGAGGGCTCCGGAAATTTCGATCACCTGGGGTTCTTTAACGTGCACCCAAATCTGAGCACACGGGCCTACAACATTTCCGCCTCCATCAGAAATGCAGCCACCGCAGCCGGGATTTGAACCCGTGACCTGCGGGTCAGTAGCCGAGTACCTTAGCCACTAGACCACCGCGGCGGGGCTGTTTCTGCAATATTGTGTCACAATGGTATTTCAGGATCTCAAAACATTTTATTCGTAAAATAACCAGAGCTTGATTTCGAGACGAGGTTCATTACAATGTTCTGGAATTCTTGTTAACTACCCCCTCCATATCATAGGGCTCACACTCGGCATTTAACCTGAAGGATCAATATCCATTACCTTCGTTAAGGATAATGAACAAAATTTCGGATGATAGTAGTAGTAATAGTCGTTCGGCTTTAACGTCCTGAAACAACGACATAGTAACAAGGGATACCGTAGTGGAAGGCTCCAGAAATTTCGAGCTGATTACGAGTGACGAAAGGCCCACGTTTCTATCGGATGGTAACACAGCCACCTTTGCACGTTAGTTCTGACGTGTGAGTTTGGAGATTCTTGCGTGAGCTGTGACAGGCTGCATGAGGTTTGACTCTTCTTTGTCTACGCCAAGGCAAGACCTATACACTCGTAATCAGTTCCTGGATAAATGCGGGCTATATATCCAGGAAACCAGGTGAAAAAATGTCCGGTTTCCCGACTATGTGCAGTATTTTAAGCGGGGCCTAATTAGGAGTGTACCATTAGCCAGGAAGGCCTCGCTATCATCTCAAACACTCATCATCATCAACACCACATAACTGACATGGCGCTCTTTGGCCACTTATTGCCTGTGCGCCCCAACATCCCACTAATCATCATCATGATCATAAATAACACCACGTTAAGACCCTGAAATCAACTGGCTAGTGTAACCCTCCTCACCACCTTTTTTATTTCCTAGTTTTACCCGCAAAACTCTGTTTGGCGATTTATAATTGCCACGTTCTGTTGCTCTGTCTGTTGCTGTGAGAAATTTTATGTATTGCAAGCTCGATCTCTTGAAGAACTAAAGAGTATAGCCTGTGCCTAGTATTTGCACCAACGTCTCCTTCTCATCATATCAGTAAAACAAAGATACGAAGTACGCGGGGCATACAAAGTAGACACTCGTGTACACTGGCTCTTCGAATAAAAGTCTTCCGTCTTGCAGCGCACACGTAAAAAATGACTCCCCCCCCCCCCCCCCGCCACCCCCCTGTTGGTGTAACATACGACGTCGCAACATGCGATACTGCTTCGGCAACTGCAAGCGGCACCGTGGAAGACACTTGAAATAAGCCTCCCGACGCTCTCCGAAAGTCACACAGACAGTCTCTTAAGTTGTTAGAGGTAAAAAAGAAAACGTAGAAATGTTTCACTATCGTATGTCCTTCCCACGGAAAACCAGAAAACATATAAGCAATGCGCTGCTATGTGCCGTTGAGGCACCGACAGCGGGAGGTATGCAGTGTGCATGCACGTGCGAGTTACGATAGGGATTAGGAAGTATACGACCCTGGGAGCGGCGGATTAAGTTTGCCTTCCAGCTTCCGTCTTAAAACAGCATCCGCGAGTGCACCGGAAACAGTGTAATCTGCACGTCAGCCCCGTATCATTCTTTAAAAAGAATAATTAGACCAAACCACTCTCGACGTGTCGTAATGACGTCAACTCTCAACACGTGCGCGCATGATGCCTGTACGTGCTATTTTAAAACAAACATAAGTGGACGATTTCCGCCGTCATCCTTATTGTGAAGAAGACGTCCGTGCGGGGAGCGGAAACGTTTGATTTCATAACAGGTGTTCATTTTAGCGGTTGCTGAAAGTAACAGCAGAAGCTTAACCGTGAGTTATACCGAAATCAAAGAGGGTTCAGCTCAAATTGAGGACGACGCAGCGAGCAATGGAAAGAAAAATGGTAGGTGTAAGCTTAAGAGACAAGAAGAGAGCAGAGTGGATTAGGGAACAACGGGTGTTAAGGATATCATAGCTGAAATCAAGAAGAAGAAATGAACATGGGCCGGCATGTGGCGTGTAGACAGGATAACCGCTGGTCATGAAGGGTAACTAACTGGATTCCCAGAGAAGGCAAGCAGTTAGGGGGAGACAGAAGGTTAGGTGGGCAGATGAGATTAGAGGTTTGCGGGTATAAATTGGCAGCATGTAAGCACAGGACCGGGTTACTGGCGGAACATGGGAGAGGCCTATGTCCTGCAGTGGACGTAGTCAGGCTGCTGCTGCTGCTGATGATGATGATACCGAGAGCAGCATTCTTATTATACTTTTACCGCTTGATGAACACGACAAGTTACGGTAGTACGTTCACAGTGCTACAGCTACCAAATCAAAAGTGTGTGTGCAATATATAACGCGTTTTCACGAAAAACACACGTCGCCTGTGGCTGTACACTGAAGTCGTAACTTGTGTGTTTGCTGCTGAAAGATCTTTGCTTCTGATTAGTTGAGGCTGTCCGAGCAACTCACGTGATGAAAGCACTTCTGGAGTTTCTAAGGTACACTGCATGATCCAATCAAAAGACGCATGATCGTTGATTGTTGCGGTGTGCTTTGGTTACGCTCCATATCTTCCACACACTGTACGCCATTGCACTGTATTTAAGGTTGGCTTCCCCTGCCTCTCTCTCATTTTATGAATCTCTCTCTATCTCTCTGTCTAGTTTGTAAGTTTATACGAATCCAGACTATTATCTAGACGCGCCTTCAGGCAAAACCTAGATATCCACTGCTCATCATAAATCTTTCTGTGACAAGTCCGTGTCATTGTAGACACGTTTACATGCGTGTGTCGAACTAAAGACACTGGCGACTATCACGATGTCGTAGTTTTAAATTAGAGCTATCGCATATATATATGCGATAGCTCTCATTTCTCGACATCATATATGATGTCGAGAAATTCACAGGGGCGCGCAAACACGCATGTGATTTAGAAAGGCGTGCGCATGCTCACCAGACGCACAACGCCTGCATATAGACGTCGAGCACAGACGGATGCCCACACATCCCACATGACAAGATTACTCCTAAGGTGTGATTAATTAGGCAATTACATTCCTGAATTTCTCACATGCGATTAAGCTACATTACGAATTACAGATGACCTGAAATTAACGCTATTTTATTACTATAGCATAAAGAAAGAAATGCCATCCATTTAAATTTTTTAGCAAAACGTTCATCGTTCGTGCAGAACTGATGTACACATTATTTGCTACACTATGTATTAAAATCTCAGATATCCTTGCTTCACTTCACAACTTGAAGTTTGGCTCTGAAAGTACCTTTTCCTTCGCTGCTGTTTTTTTTTTCTTTCGAGGTCAGTTTTTTTTTCATGTCATAAGGGAAACAGACGTACTATGCTTTTGGTCCTAGGTAACTGGAAAGTAATGAATAACCGTCTTGAAGTACCACACTTGAAGTCATTCATTACATTACTTAACTACGAGCCCACAAAAGTAATCCATGACCTTACTCACTGAAGCTACATCATCATAATTGTAGCTTCACTACTGTGAAGTCTGCCTCACATGAACCATATAATAGTTTTCGGGGTACTTACTTCCCAAAACTACTGTATAATTGTACGGTCGCCATTGTCGAGGGCCCTTGAAATTTCGACCCACTGGCGTTTTTAACATGCACCTAAATCTAAGCATACGGGCCTCTCGGATTTGGCCTCTATTTAAATGGGGCTGGCGCTACAGGGATTCGATCCCGTGACCTTCCGGTCAACAAACAGGCACCACAATGAGTAGTCTACCGTGGCAGGTCACAAAATGAGCCAGAAAAAACACAAAACCAACAAAAGACATACGAACTCTACAGAAGAAGGAGCCATTGACGAGAGGAATGAAATAGCGGTTGACATGCATGGGAGCGTGTCGAGTTGAAGTCGTCATGGCGTCGCCCGAGCGTGTCGTTATGGAGAACAGCCCCCACGAAGAGGACAGGTTTGGAGTCGCTCTCCGAGCCGGACCGGAGATAAGAAACTCACACCGACAGGATGACGTTTCGAGTTGAGGGCGTCCTGTCTTTCGCGGGTTGTCACCCATGAAATGCCACGAGGGGGCGTATACGATACGCCGTTTGCTTTTGCACGTATACCGCAGATCATCGACGACGACCCGGCGCTTGCCTTCCTCTCTGGGTATTGAGTTTCAGCGTGGC
>NW_023608136.1:192500-197500 GCF_013339725.1 Rhipicephalus microplus | reverse complement strand
TTTACATGGGCGTGCTTGTTAATGGGACTGTTGTGTGCGCAGTGTTTGTTTGCGACTTTAAATTTTCTTGACCTTGTCTTTTCCCTGTCAGAGTTGTTTGCATGACAGACCCTAATGATGCACGCTTGCGATCGTGTTTTTGTTGTTAATTGATGAAGAAGTCGCTCACTGAGCGGATTATTTGTACATAAGTGTCCGCCATAAAAAATAAAACAAACAAAAAAAACAGTCATTGAGATTAATGAGGCCATATACGCCCGAATACGAAGCAAATGCAGAAACAATTTCAAAGTACTTCCGATAAATGCAACTAAAATCTATATTCTCGTAAAGTTATCGTAAAATTGAAGAGACACTAAAAGAAACAATGAATTGGTTTAGGTTGATAATTGCGCTCTGCTAAATCTAAAATGTTAATTCAAGCATCATAAGTTTTTCAATATGGGATGAAATAAAGTTCAGTGTTTTCATTTTTAAATTGCAGACCAATCTCTCCGTGCGTGATTTCAAGGGTTTCAAAGTCTTATTCCTCGTATTTGGCGACATAAGGCCAACAAATTTTCTGAAGCTTGGGAAGTTAAACCTCTGACTTCCTCAGAAGGTAATGTACTTCTTTTTTTGCCAATTGTGAGCAACGTTGGCCCTCACAGACACCGTGAATTTTTTTTGATGATTTCAGGAAGCGACTGGTAGAAAGACAATGTGAATTCTAGTGCACTAGCTTGTTTCAGCAAGAAGAAGATACCCCCCACACCACCCCAACACCCCCCCCCCCCCCCACACACACACGCAGACACACACACGCACACACACACACGCACACACGCACACACACACACACACACACACCACACACACACACACACACACACACACACACACACACACACACATTTGCCCCGCCGCGGTGGTCTAGTGGCTAAGGTACTCGGCTGATGACCCACAGGTCGTGGGATCAAATCCCGGCTGCATTTTCGATGGAGGCGGAAATGCTGTAGGCCCGTGTGCTCAGATTAGGTACACGTTAAAGAACACTAGGCGGTCGAAATTTTCGGAGCCCTCTACTCTCCACTACGGTGTCTCTGATAATCACATGGTGGTTTTGGGACGTTATACCCCACATATCAATCAATCACACACTCTCTTTCCACGCTTATAAAATTTTATTAGTGTGATTTTAAAATCTGTAGTACGGCCATGCAATACACACCACCATTACAATGAATAATACGAAAAACTCCTTGGTGATTCACAAACAATCTAGCGAATCTGCAGGGAGAAAAGGTAATGTTGAACGCCAACTGTATTCTCTTATATTTTTATTTAAATATGAAAAAAAAAGAGAACCTTCTACACTAACGTCTCACAAGCCCCACGACCATGCAATGTGGCTTGCAACGTGGTGTGCCCTGTCTGTCGTGAGTCCACTTCCCGAGCTCGAGTGGTCTGCGACAGAAAAATGGACGTCAAGCAAAGGCACGGCCAACCATCATAAATATCGCTCACATGCGTTGTTTAATGTCGGTGATGACACGGTTTAGTGGGAGCGGCGACGCAAATGCCGCAGTCCCTTCTGTCCAGACACCGGAAGGGCCGATCGACTGGCCTCGGCATGGCTAGTATTGTGGCTGTATCCAAGCCACCGGATGCGCGTGACAACCAATCATTTGCCGAAGCCGCACACCCCGAATAGTCGTCTACTTCTGAAACCTGTCGCCTCACACGTATACGAGCGCTAATGGCGTCGTGAAGCCTCGGTAGAGGGTTTCCGCGAATGCTGTATGGCTACGCTGGTGTACTTACCACGACTCCGTTACCCAGTACTATTAGACAATGGTAATGCTTTCATGTTTAGGATTCACTACGTGGTTTGCTGGTTTGACTAGGTGCATTACAAACCGTATGGTCGTTACATCTATTCAACGATCGTTCATTTCCTGGATCTTTACTTTTTTTCTTATCATTTTGTGGTATCATTGTACATTATCGTGACATACGAAATTCTCCGTCGTCGGTTCTGCATAGCTCTACGGGTGCCATCATGCAATGTTCTGGGCTGCACGTTGCAGTGATCAATATTAGACGCAGGCGCCTCAATGAAGCCACGTGGGTTGGATTATGTACAGGTATCTCTTCCCTATTTTCCCGTAGTCGAGAACAGCTTACGGAAGAGTAGCCATTTGAGAAGGCAACGTACGTCAAGGTACACGGATAATATCCTTAAAGTGTATGCGTACGTGCCACTAGAGTAGCAGATTATCCGGCCTGCGCCGGCCGCGGATATATCCTTAAAGTGTATGCGTACGTGTCACTAAAGTAGCAGATCATCCGGCCTGCGCCGGCCACATTCGGTTGAGTCCCTGACTGGCTTTAGTTTTTGCAGTGCCCTCGATGTGCTTTTCACGTCCCGAGTACGCTTAGAGCGATGACTGTTTCGTACAATGTGCCGCTGGGAGGAGCAGTTACACATTTTGACCAAAACGGGATAAAATATCAAGGTGACACATGGTCGTTCATATTATGTTACTGTAAGGCAAATAACAAAAACGCCGACCAAGGTGAAATACACAAAACTTAAAAGACGTTTCGGCTCCCCACACGGAGCCGAAACGTCTTTTTTAAATTTTTGTGTATTTTACATTGGTCGGCGTTTTGTTACTTTGCACTATGTTTGTCCCCGACCAGACGGGATTCCGTCCGACTCTTGATTATATGTTACTGTAACATACAAATAGCTTTACTTGTAAGCGTTTAGGGCAGCCTGTCACACTCAGTGTAGACACACTGACGCGTAAAAGAATATAGGCATTGAAACAAATAAGCAAAGACGGGATTAAGATAACAAAAAAAAAAACACCGTTTAAGCCACACAGAAGCTGAGCTTCAACAAAGAAAAATCGGTTCCTAGAAAACGGCGACATACTCCCAGCACAGAACAAGTGAATAAATTAAAGAAGGAAAAGAAGCAGAACTGCTAAGGTAAGTATAGAAGAGCACGAAAATAGCTCAGAATGTTTGCTATGAAACTAATAATCAATTGAATAGTCTCATGTCTGAGCAAGTGTCTAGTGACAACGAAGATTCACCTTTTTTCAACTTTGTTACCCCATGCTTTAACGCCTTTGGGCAAAGCAGCGATATGTATGAAAGGAAGACAAGAGAAAAAAAATAAAGCCATAACAATGAAACGCAAGTTTCGTGACTGCTTAGTGTTCTGTTTGATTTTTTTTCGGTCTATTGTGCACCTCTGCAGTGCATCATTACCTTCATGAAGCCTAGAATGGACGAATGCTAGACTGGTTGTTACGAATTCATGATGAAATGTAGGATGCAGGCACGGACACAAGCTATGAGAGGAAGCCAACACAAATGCTGATTTCTGTTGCCCATGTTTGTGCGCTTGCTTCAATTCGTCATGTACTCTAACCACATACACTCAAGAAAAGAAAACAGAGATTGTGTGACACTTTTCGGGTAGTCCTCACCTGCCACGTATTTCACTCTATATGCACGTCAACACTCTTCGGGTGTCCTTGAACTCTCTTCGCAGAGTCACGTGACCCACGAGAGAGTTAACGTGTTCCTATAAAAAACAGTTCAGAACTACTGGAGAGGTGTCACACATACTACTCTTTTTTTCGTCTTTCCCTGTAGGTCTTCATTATGACGTTCAAAGCTACAATGGGTGGGTCTCAGGTTACCCGTCGAACGTTAGTGCGCACAACCACACTCATGTATCCCTGACCTGCACATTTGTACAAAACACACGTTTGTTGCAAAAACAGCAACTAAGAGTGCTGCGGAAAGCAGAAGATTTAAGAAGTGTCGCCATGTATACAGTGCATATATGTAAACTGAAGAAAAAAGAAGATTAGAGTAAATTAGAACCGGCTTGCCTACTGTTAGACTCTTGACTCACATAACGCAGGGTTACCATTGAGATACATTTTTCTAAGCGTAAATTGACGTGGTTAAGACGGGATGCATAATCGTTATTCTTAAAGGGGCACTGATACGAGCTCCTTGAGTTGTGTTTGGTTTTGTTTTGCTCGTCAATAAAAATGCCGAGCCTTCAAAAGAACGCACAAAATGCATTGTAAAGTATGAGTGCGCTGTATAGATCAATTGCAACGTTTCTAAAGGTCTAGTTTTGGTTCCTAAATGTAGTTTCGGTTCCTTCTGCACCCTGACGCCACGACATGCCATGGGGTTCTCGACACGTGCTCGGGCAAAATGTCGTCATGTTTCCATGGATGCTCCGTACTTCTTCTCCGCTTATGACGCGCACCTGACAGTTTTAAATGTTCCGGTACCATGAAGTCACCACAACTAGACAGACTGGTGCGAGAATTTACCGAAATTCGTACTGTAGCGTACGTCACGCTATAGGGTCGCCAGCAGTTTTATGAGCTTCAAACTTGGGCAGAGTCCTCTCTGTATAGAGTAGATTTATATGGTAAGGTAAAGTCACCTAGAAATTTCGTGTCTTAAAGGCAATTCGCCCGTAAGACAGCAGAGACAACGTGTCAACACCCGTATCGCATGCGACAACAGGAAAGGCCGCAACAAAAACACACACATGCGCAAAACGTGCGCGTTGCGCGTGAAGTCATGAAAGTGAGTTAACGTTGGTGACATGTCTCCTCGGAAGCGGAAGTGACGCAACTATCGCGGCGTCACCGCTATTTGTCCTGCTCGTGCGTCGCTTCCTTTTTCCGCGAACGTGACAGCGCGAGAATTTTCGATCGTGACGAACATTTCACAGAGCTACACTGCTTAGCGACGGGACACTTGTCACTGGACTAAAATGATGCACTTCAAGAACCCGGACTAAGCGAAGCGAAACGCACTATTTGGAGATAATTTAAAAATCAGTTATTTTATTATCAAGCGAAATAAATGGACCCATGGGCTGGCCACTTGATGCGTAGACCAGACCATATAGTTTCCTAGTGGGACACTATAGGGAACTCTGGTGCTAGTGTACATGGAAGCGGCAA
>NW_023608136.1:110000-187500 GCF_013339725.1 Rhipicephalus microplus | reverse complement strand
TTAAAGCCTAAAACTTTCCGACGAAAGTTTAACATGTCTCCTAAAATAGTCATTTGCGTGGAAATTCGGCCCTCAAAGAAAAAATAAAAAACAAACGAAGAAAGGTATATATTTTTTAGAATGCAGCAACGTATCATTCGATGTAGTGCCTTATTGTAACCGAAGCAGTGGTGTTGACGTTTTTGGAAAGGTGACCAGGATGCTTTCGAAAAATCTCCTATTTCGGCCAAAAGTCGCTTGACGATGATGATAATAATTTATTTCCCGAGTATTAGTTTTGACTCGATAAAGCACGGGAATATATTGTTTTTTTTTTACTTAAAGAATATTTTAAATCAATTTCTGTTGTGACGAATGATGTGGGACTGCGCCGCTACCCCCTGGTTATACGCTACTGGAACCGGTGACCAGCTGTATATGTCCATGTGTTTGTATAGCGAACCGTGAGCTCTTCAACTGATCCGTTCGAAGCCGTTTGCCCATCTCCATCTGGAACAGAAGGAGTGCTCGCAACGGCCACATTGCTCGCTGAAGATCGCAGCGCCATAAGCAGCTTGATTCTGTACACTTTGGCCTGATTAATTGAGGCTCCTTCCGAGCATTCCGCTGTTTTCACAGTTTCCTAATTTTCTATGTCTGTTGCAGAAGACTCTACCTCGAACTTTGAAAGTCCCCCCAAAACGATAGTTATAGCGCGAGAACAGAACGACGACGCATAGACGAGAAGGACAAGTTCTATTTTCGTGCTATAACTATCATCATATCACCAACTAGCCCACGCTGCCACAGTTCCCCCAAAAGTCGCAGACTCCAAGGAGACAGAATTGTCGCTAGCACGGTCGAAAAGACGCTGAATTAGTGATTTTCTCACTAATTTAACATCCCTGAACTGAAGAGTCTGCTTAGCCATCCAAAGCCCCCGGTAACGTGGTTTTAGCAGAAATGCCACGTGTGACGTCATAACACCACCGTAAAATCGGAATGGAAGGCAAAGTTCTGCTTGGAGTTGCTTAAGTATAGCTATTTTACACAAGTATCGGTAGTTTAGCCAGTGATTGGCCGGTATTACAAGGGGAGCGAGTAACCTATTTGCCAGGCTACTTCGTGGCTTCGGCATTTTTAACCGACGTCACAGCAGCCAGAGCCACTACAGGTCAGACCACTCCAGGTCACGCTGCGTAGCGTTCAACTCTATAGCTTGCTGACGGACCGTACATCACAGCTAACGCAAATAAAACGTCACATATATAACACGATAGTTTCGGCGACTTTACATCTTTACACCTTTTAAAAAAGTCATTTAACGGCGGTCGCATGAGCCCCTTCCGCCGCCATACCCAACCGCTCCGCTATGACAGAGTTTTCTTAGAAGGCCGCTCGGCGGTCGCCTCTTTTGAAGCGGTAACGGAATCAGGCCGGGGACAGCGCAGACGCAGCCTACGTAAGTGCCTCGTCGCGCCCCCGTCGTCACACCTCGTAAACACAACAACGGCGTCGTGGCCCCCTTTTTACTCCTCTCCAAACGAACAGCATTCACCCGGAGGGTTGGGCTGGGCGGAGTCGGCCTTCTCCGCGGCTCCATTTTCGTGGCACTGCCGCTTTCCATTCTGTTCTTCTATTTCACTGCGCCCTTGCCGCTACATTGCCGATCGTGAGGGCAACGCAGAACATTGTTCAGATGTAACTGCCATTCGTTTACTAACGAAAGGCAGCCATTGCGTGCCCCTACATTTGAAACTCAATTAAACGAGGTTAAAGGGGTGCTCAAATTAATTCATTTTTCATATGACTTGAACTCTGAGGGTATCGAAATCAAGCATATCCTTTCAAAACTTCACTTCTTTCTTTGATTTCTTTTTTTTTCTCGTGAAGTAATCTTAGAAAGTGATTTCAAAACCATTTATTGTTTATGATTTTGACTTTATGAACAAATTCTTTTACATAGCCAGGCACCGCTCGTTTCATCGACGATATCTCTTGGTTGTGCCGGCTTATTAATCAATCAATCAATCAATCAATCAATCAATCAATCAATCAATCAATCAATCATCAATCAATCAATCAATCAATCAGTCAATCAATCAATCATCATCAATCATCAATCATCAATCCGTTAAATTGGGAAGTTCGTAAAATTAAGAAAGGGATTGTTTCGCTCCTTCAAAATGTGCAACTGTATGACGTAACATCACCCGAATCTTCCCGCAGCATATTATTTGCCATTAGTTCACGCCTGCATGCGTGAAAAGTTCGTTAGGGAAACACAGCATGAATTCCTTCCGTGGACGGGTGATACAGGCAAGATGACGTGTAGGTCACGTTAAACTACGACAAGCCACCGACATTCAAAGACAGCTAGAACGAATGCATTGATGTGGGAGCTTGCGAAGCAAGAAATTTTCAAGAAAACGATACGTGCCATCTGTCGCACAGCGAAAGCAACCACAGTGTTCCTGTGGGAGTACTTGCAGTAAAAACCGACCCGTACCGCTTCCGGAATTTGACATGTAAAAGCAATAGCGACTGCAGCGTGCAATTGTGTCAAAATAAAACTGATGTCGCGACAAACATGCCAGGATGTTGTAATGTGATCGGGTTGCAGCACGCTCGTCAGAAGAGAAATAGGACGTAAATCACTGCATTTTTGCTCATTTATTTCGGGAAGAAATTGGTTAAATAAAGTTTGGCGCCGTGAAGGCTTCATTGATTCTAGTTGATGACATCATCAAAGACTATGGGTCCCTTATGGGCAGTGGGAATCTCATCGCTAGATCGGGGTGATCATAAAACCGTTTTCCGGGAAATTCTTACAACATATAACGAGCTCACTAAACATTTCTACCTGTCTAGAAGGATTTTCCCTCCACCTCACAAAAATCTAACCCGGCCCCAAGCACTTACATTAAGGCTTTTGCAAACGCGGATGTACCCTACTTTGAAAATGTTACACATCATGTACCCTGACCTATACCCAAGTAATCTTTGTCCACATTGTGGGCAAATAGCTTCATTAGAACACATGCTCTGGCAGTGCACCAAATTCGCTCATTTATCGCACATCACCTCTGCCAGATGGGAGGCGGCAATCCGCAGCTCGTCCTTGGCAGATCAGCTCTGGGCTGTCCACCAAGCCCGCGAGGCGGCTGAGGAGCTTGGCATCTGATTTGATTGATATGTGGGGTTTAACGTCCCAAAACCACTATATGATATGAGAGACGCCGTAGTGGAGGGCTCCGGAAATTTAGACCACCGGGGGTTCTTTAACGTGCACCCAAATCTGAGCACACGGGCCTACAACATTTCCGCCTCCATCGGAAATGCAGCCGCCGCAGCCGGGATTCGAACCCGCGCCCTGCGGGTCAGCAGCCGAGTACCTTAGCCACTAGACCACCGCGGCGGGGCGGAGCTTGGCATCTCAGTCCCCACGTGGGAGCTGCCCGCAACACAGTGATCTGTGTTTTGGAGGACCAAATAAAAGTTTATCCAATCCAATCCAATCAGAACGAGTTTTAGCAATATAATTTTGAAATACGCGCAATGGTTGACTGTCTCTATAAGTGCGTGAGATTTGCATAATTTGATGCCAATGTCTGGAGGCCAAACTTAAAGAAAGTTAAAGCGTGAGAACAAGTTATAGTTATTTGCGGGGAATAATTGCAACTACGACGCCACTGGTTCATGATTAATTCGTAGTTACTAAATGAGTTTACCGCCTATTTTAAACAGCGAACCAATTACCCCGAGCCTTAATTCGAGCTATACATCAGATACTGTACTTCCTTTAACTCAACTTTTTTCTTTGATTTGTTAGATTTACTTTCCTCGTGCCCAAGTGTAGGTTAGCAAACCAAGTGCAACCTATAGTGAACCTTCCTGAGCGTTCTTCTTCTTCTCTGTCTCTGTCTCTGTCTCTCTGCTGTGGAGGTGCATTTTACACGAGAGACAGAAGGGAAAGAGGTGTACCCTTTCCTTGTGCATTAGTATTTTTAAGGACACTCGCATGAGATGATATAGGAGGCGGCGGCGGCGCCTTCTGGTCTTTCGCACAATCGCAACCCCCCCCTCCCCCCCCCCCCCCCGTAAAAGAAAACAGGCTGAAAACAACGCTTCCTCTAACCCTCAGTCGTCTTCTTTAATGGTCGCGCACTTCAAGATGCCTGCCACGTTAGCGCACTTGGAGCAACAAAAGAAAAAAAAAAAGCTCAAAGAGCCTAAAGCGAAGGAGATGCGTACGTACTTACGATGGCTCTGACGTGGTGCCTCGTCATTCAAGTAGAGTATACGCCAGCGCTCGGTGCGCGGTGAAGCGCGTCAACCCGGCGGTGGAACTCTGAAGCGTGAAATAGGCGGCGGTGTGCTTTCATGCATTGGGACGCAGTAATTGCGTGCATTGGGGACTATTTGTTTCTTCGGAGAGGTATAGCAACGTCGTTTGAGCGCTGAGTAATTTCAACCAAACGTGTGCGTATGAATCTGTGGGCGCTTTATGGGTGCGTGCTTGTTGCGCGAATCCATGTGTGCCTCAGTGTGCGTGAATATGTGCGTGAATATGTGGGTGCGTGTGTTTGCGTGAGTGTGTGTTGGTTGTTCACGTATTGTACTTGCGTGTGATCGTATGCCTATAAGGCTCTTACCCAAGGCTGTTCGTGATTTTGTTACGCTGCCACTCCTGCTGTACAGTGCGCCATCAGTACTTCATTAACGGTATTGAAGTTCACTCACAAGAACTTTACTGTATTCAAGTATAAGTGTTTTGTGTGGTCCATCCGTCTGCGTTCTGTTGTAAGGACACATGCGCTGTACTTAAGGAACCTGTACACCTTACTCCTCTTGCAGTCAGCAAAGTCAAATAGTAAAGCCGCGATGGTGCCATATACAGTAGTTGCTGTGCTCTACTGTAGACCCACAGGTTGCGCAATCAAATACAGGCCGCATTGGCCGCGTTTTCGATGCAGATGAAAATGCTTGAGGCCCGTGCACTTTGATTTAGATGCACTCTGAACCCCAGGTTGTCCAAATTTCCAGATTCCCCCACTACGGCGTCCCTCTAACTATATCGTGGTTTAGGGACGTTAAACATCCCACCTCCCCACTCCCGCTTTAATAAACGTTATATTGTGCGCGACGGCACAAAACTGACTTTTGTCAATTCTCATTTTATTTCTTCAAACTCTACCCCGATTATCTCCTCCCAACATTATCTAAATAAACCATCCTGCCCATTTCTCGTGACAAATTGCTCAAAACATTGCATCTTTACTAATAAGATTGCTCATGCTCAATGAAGCCGGTAGTAATAAAGGGGGAATATTTATGTCCTCACACAAGCTTCCGACTATTTCGGGTGCCACTTAATAGTGCAAAGAACTACATTAAACTGCACGAATAGCGCGGTTCACGCACGTTTTCGCTGTCCTTTCCAGAATACGGTCGTCGAAATCAAGATTCAAAGGCCTCATTAGCCAGTGATGTACATCACCATACAAACTTTCAAGGGCAGCTCGTGCTCTCTACCATATTTCCGTATTTGATGCACGCAATTCGAAGTTGCTGCGTGTATAGTCAGCAGACATCGTCACGACACAGTTCAACTTCTGAGGGCGGCCGTTCACGGCAAGGGAAGACCGAAATAAGTTGCGTGCAGCTCACGCAAGCTGCGCAGGCTAGCTATTATTGCACCTTCCTCTCGCAAGCGAATACGATTTGGCCAAGTTGAACAAGAAGGCGAACGTCGGCAAACCTTTACAGTGCGACGCGACGAGGGCGGGCTATGCCCAAAATAACACCCGACGGAACGTTTTAGCCCGAAGCGAGCGACGTTGAAATAACACGCTCGTTGGGTGTTCACTGGCGCGTAGTTTGTGCTTTCATCTCTCTGCATTCCAGACGTTCAGCTAAATACGACTTGAGGCGAACGGGTGAGCTATGCATGTGAGCGTCAAAACTGTCGTGCGACATCACAAGCACGTCAGGCGATTTAAGGAGACGCTTTGCTGTGGACCTGTGCTTTTCTGTAAGACGATGTTAACGATGGCAAATGGATTAAGAATGATCATCGTTACGAACAACCATCTAGCCGATGCTATAGTGTTATTGAGACATTTAGAGCATGATTCCCCGAGTCGCTCTTTGTCTTCTGCGATCGCATAGTTTCTCGGCCTGGATAAAGCATTGGCTAGTAACAATTAAAGGATACGCAGTGTGGAACCGCATTGGCTGACGTTTAAATATAAAATTTAATTAATGACATTGCCCAAACTTAGGGGATGTGTTGAAGAAAGCTTTTAACACGTGAAACAACACGCAAACTTAACAGCGAGCTACCATGACATGATGTGTGCAGGCTCTTAACTAAATGTATCTAAGCTTCAATATTTGGTACTGTACACTTCCGTATTTTCTGGCCTCTACGAAAGCTTATTCCAATGTGTATGTAAAGCTTTGTGTTTCACGAAAAAAAAAAAAATTAACCAGTTCTACGCTTGCCAAACCATGGGTAAGCTAAGCTGCAATATGGCGAGTGTATGTGATGATAACGTAAGACATCGTATTTTAAGTACCATAATCATCGCAATCATCATAATCCTTTATCGTCGTTACCTTAATAACAATAATTCTGAGCATCATGATTCTTTGCTGATTTCTTTATTCCATCCTACTCCAACCACGTGACCTACGTGACCCCAGACAGCACAGGCTTGACCTGCAACAGCTCCACGATAAAAAAAAAGATAAACTAGTACATACTGAATTATCAATAGTTTCCTTATTAGTATAGTGAAACACAAACATTGCATATTCTCCTCGTTGATATACCACAATCGTTGTATACATTAGTTGCACCTTCGTATTGCACCCATACGGATTTGACACGTAGGACAACAAACACCATACAAGGTCCATGCTACTCCATACAACATCTATGCTAAATTTTAATAATCTATCGCCTTGTTGTGCCTCTATTCTACACTCTGACATCTTCGGGCCCTATCAGAAGCTAAATGGTCATATATTCTGATTCCAAGCGCCCGCGGAGGTCATTTACAACCGTCTTCTTCTTCGGTCGTCAAGTGCGTTGTATGTATAGACAGCCGTTGGAGCAGCCGACTCGTGCCATTTCTTCGGCTGGTCCCCTAACGGTTTCTGTACCTCATACTATATCTTAACGCTCTGCCTTTCCCATCTGATACGACTCTCACAGCTGCGCTCGCTTTAAACGGTGGCACGTGCCACGCGGACGCTGCACCAATCACAGTGCTTCCTTGACCATCCCCTCCCTAGATCCTCGGAGTTGAGGATAAGAAAAACTACACTACAGGAACGACAGCTTCCGACTCGTAAACAAGACGCACAGAGGGCGCGCGACTTGAAGAAACATCGAAACTACCCCCCCCCCCCCCGCCTCCCCCGTTCCCCTCACCTCTACACCAATAGTGAAAACAAACTATGGGTCTGCCAGTGATGTCGCTGCCACCTACATGTACCCTGCAGTTGTATTTTTTTTATACAATACTGCAGACCAATTTAATGGTCCAAGCAGGACGGGCAGAAAAAAAAAATGTTCACGCACATACAATGCAATGCAATTTAACAAAACCAATGAAGCAACAAAACGCAGAATTCACTTGGAACTACAAAATAAACAAGCCACGGTGAAACCGACTTTTCGCACAAACATAGCAGGGTTTCCAATCCAAATAAAACTAGAAAATCACGCACAACTTCAAGAAACATTGCTAAAAACGCGAACGTCAGTAATTAAAAGTTTCTAAAATGATCGTGTAGGGCTGTCAGAAAATTTCCACTAAAAATTCTTTCTGGCAATTTATTCCAGTCATCTACCGTGCGTGGAAAATATGAAAACTTAAAGGTATTTGTTCGGGCAAAGAATGGGGATAAACTGTGGCTATGTGTATGTCGTGTTTTCCTCGTGGTGGACGGACTAATGAATGGAGTGGGTGATAATCCAGTCTTACACTTAATTAGGGATTCCATAAAAGCTAAGCGGGCAATTTGGCGTCTAATGTGTAGTGGTTGGATTTTATTGAGTGCCGTGATACCTGACGGAGAATCACTTCTTTTATATTTATTATAAATAAAACGAACAGCCCTCCTCTGAACCTTCTCCAATTCGTTAATGTTTTTGTTCGTGTGCGGGTCCCAAACAACCGCTGCATACTCCAGTTTAGGCCTAATTATGGAATTATACGCTAAAAACTTAACGTTACTAGGTGTACCTCGAAGTTTATGCCGTAAAAGACCAGGTTTTTTTAGCGCTGAAGAAGTTACCTGCTGAACGTGGTCGTTCCAATCTAATCTGGAGTTCAATACGATACCTAGGTATTTAAACTTACTAACCTCCTCGATTAAGGTGTTTTTAATTTTGTACCGGAAAGTTATGGGGTTTCGTTTCCTGGTTATACGTAAAAGAACTGTTTTTGTAGTGCTAATTTTCATGCCCCATTTGTCGCACCAAGATGATATGTCACATAAAGCCCTATCTAGCCGATGTTGATCAGAAGACCGAATGGTATGCCGACGTTGCTGTTGGCATTTACACCGAAGAGGCTGATCCCGATGTTGCTAGTTTGAGTTCGACACCCTCGTCATGGGGTGAGGGCAGGGCAGGCTTTTCGCTTTTCGACATAACTTAATGAGACGTGGAAACGAGCATGATATTCGCCCCGTAGTAAAAGCCATCAACAAAGACGACGATGACAACAGCTTACGTAGTGTGCGACTGCTCAGATTCAGTGACAAGCGTGACATTAGTAACGTTCGTATAAAGTGATTTGCAGGAGAGTTGACAGGTGGACTAATTGGTATCCATTCATTATGCAAACACAGCTATAAACAAGAGCTCTTGAAACGGTGACTGAATTTTAGCGAAAATACAGACATAGACGATACAATAGAAACGCGCAGTGACCTTGTAAACGATTTCCAGTGACCTTTCCAAACACGCACACGACACTAGTTCTTGCTCTCCTCTTCTCACGCTCAAACATGTTGAAATGCTGTTCAAGCACTTCGAGCACATCTCGGCAATGTCATCGTGCCTGCGCTACCGAACTGTTTGTTTCCTGAATCGAGGAACTGTTTCGCACAATCTTGCTCGAAAAAAAAAAAATTATGCTTGGGCGTCTTTTCGACAGCGGCCCCTGTATCAAGAGGAAAAATCTATTTTGCCTGCGATAAGAGCTTTCTTTTGTTGCGTTACTCTTGTTTTTTTATGGGTTAATGATGTGTGTTATCGATCGGAGGCTCAAATAGAAAGTTGACTGACAATGCCTTGCCTTCGCAGTGAGGGCCTGAAATGTGTGCGCTTGAATATAAAGTTCGAGTGGTTCTAACAAAGCAGCGGATTACAGGACAGGCATCCAGCAAATAATACAAGAGTGTTGTTCTTCGGTGGAAAAATCATTGTACCCGGGTGAAAGAGCGTCCGCTGGCTTCGAGCGATCGATCTGTTCACGTCGGAGTCACCGTCCGGTCCGTGGGTTTTCTTAAAGTAAATTGTTTCCAATTAATTATGGCCAACAATGAATGGATGAATGACTGAATGACTGAATGAATCAATAACTTTGATGAATCGTAGTACTTGTTCTCGTTAAGGACTATGAGGTTGGTAAAAAGTGTGTAAGTGTGAATGCCTCAGTAAATTAGCGTAGCATTTGTTGTTGTAGAAGCTATATTGTAGTAGTAGTAGTAGTAGTAGTAGTAGTAGTAGTAGTAGTGGTAGTAGTAGTAGTAGCGGTGGTAGTAAAGTCGCAGTGAAAACTGAAAAAGCTGCTATTCTAGAGCATAAAAAAATCTCTTGGGACCTCTATCATACAAGCACATTTGCACGGTGCTCCCCACATCATACATTATTATAATTTTTGTATATATTTTTCATTTTCATTTTCATGTGGGCTTTCTTACTAAGTGATAATAAAAATTAGCCTAATGAAACTTGCAGCACCCGAGAATAAACCTATGTAACGTTTACACATTTCCAGACGTTGCCTTATAATTCACGTCTGAAGGAGTAGAAATGAAGTTTAATAGAAAAGTGGCAGGAAAACTTCCAGCTGGAACACATATGGTGGTGACACTTCTAGTGATAAATGTTTCAAACAAAAAATATTCTCGAAGCTTTCTGGTGGCCTTGTTGACGTGAGTGTTTGTTCGAAACGATGATAACGTAACGTACCACATCAATTTATTTGTTCAATCAATCAATCAATCAATCAATCAATCAGTTTATTATCATGTCATTAAAGGATGTTACAGGGAGTAAAATATATAGACGAGGGTCCCAAAGTACACGACTGCAACGGGACCAGCAATGGATTACCAGCTATGTACCGCTGACATAAAAATAATAACGTTTACCAAACCAATTTGGCGTCGAATAGCCTCTTCGTATGATTCAGTACGTCCCATCAAAACAGCGCTCGCCTTGTAAGAAGATGCTCAAGCGCAAGCAACCACGGATATTGAATATCCGACTCTGGCAGAAAACCAGTCGAGTGTTTAAACGACAGTCTAGCACACGCGCCTGTCGGCAAACACCACAAAAACGAGGTAATCTTTAACGCTTAACAGATACACTTGAACAACAACACGCGTATCAATGAGGCCGGAAAAAAACCACCACTAAGGACGCCGCCTGCCAGAAACACCGCAGCGCGGCGCTCGTAAACAAGCCTGTCAGCGATGGCGGAACAAGCCGTCAGCTGTTGGACGACTTTGCGAGGCAACAACAGGATTCGCAAAAAGGAGAAAGAGAGATTAGCGAGGGAGGAAGCACTAAATCTTTCCAGGGAATCCATTTACTCCCCACAATTTCGTGTTTCACACCCTACTCCCCCCCCTCCCTGGCGTCTGTTCATCCCACCATCTTTTTTTTGCTTCGCGCCCCCGTCTGCTACTCTGCTCGTTTCTCACTCTATACGTCTGTTTTCAAGACCCCTTGACTTGCCTTGACAAAGTGCCAGACCTATATACACGTGACCTTGCTGTGTGTGGATAATCTATGGAGCTTATAGTACAAAATTACAGTACAAGGGGATGCAGCCGATACTCTGGCAGTGACAGACGTTTGCGCTTACTGCATTGGCTGACGTTTGGCTTCCGGGTTCTGGCTTTAGCTGTTTGCCGCGCTGTAAGTATTTTCATTCTGGTAGGTACATCTGTGTGAGGGTTTGTGTATAACGAAAGCTATGAGCTTATACCAGGAGATATGCAAGTGAGTGTAGGGTGCTATATAAAAGCATAAGTTGTCCTCATTTGGGGATAAAGAAACAAAGCCTAATATTCGCCAAAGCGGCCCTTTGAATGATTTGAATGAAATTAGAGATAGCGCGAAACCACGGGGAATAAGCAAAGTGCAAGGTCACCCGTCGAAAATCGCGCTAGTCACGTCCGTTGCTTTTACTGAGGGCCCACAAGGACGTAAGCTAACTCAAAGTGTACTACTTCATTCTCGTAATTATTCCTAATAAGCATTATACGCACTTAGTGCAGCGTTGAAGTCGGACACCGGTGATGGATCGCATCAGGAAGCCCGTGAGGATTGCTGGGCGCTAGCGCGGACCACCCACAGTGTCCTAACAGAACACGTGACCTTTCCTCCACCATATCTCCGTTTCCCGATGGTAACCGTTACCCTATAGCTAACGAATTGACTCGAAAATAACCCTCGGCTACTGTTTAGGATCGCCCCCCCAGCACGTAGTGACGGGTGGCGATTGGCTGACGCAAGAAGTCAGCAAAAGCCACTGGCACAGCCGGTCAGAGGGCACCGTTGTCGTCATTGGTACACGTGCAGGGCTCCTGCAAGACACATCGATACTTCGGAGAACCACTTCGTATACGAATTGTCCGTTAACTGCGGTCCGAGGGCTATAAAATTCGCGCGGCGTGGTCTTGCTGACGTAAACAGTGGCGCAACTGCGCACGCGCGCGCACTGCCTTTAGAATTCACCGCCCCTTCAGCTGGACGGGACACCTGCAAGCAGGGGGCATCGCTCGCTGGCCCTCACACATCCAATCACACAACCATAGCGCGCGCGCGCACGCACGCACGCACACACACGCACACACACGCACACACACACACACACACACACACACACACACACACACACACACACACACACACACACACACACACACACACACACACACACACACACACACACACACACACACACACACACACATACACACACATACACACACGCACACGCACACAATACAGTCAATCAGTCAGTCAATCAATCAATCTTTATCCAGCACAGCACACAGTTGCCATGGGAAATTGTGGCCAAACTATTCACAGCAAAGTGCAGCTACACAGCTAACCTAACACCACAAAATTATTTAATTATCGCATGAGTACAGTTGTAATGATTTCTGAGGTTTTACGCGTTGAGAGATCATGTCATTATGAGACACATTGCGGCGGACCACTCCCGAAATTTCAATCATCTGGGGATGTTTAGCGCGCACCCAATGCTAAGTACATGCACCTCTAGCGCTTCCCATTAATCAAAACGGAAGTGAAGTGGTGAGGGTCGCCACCACCACGACCGGAAATCGAAGCCGGACAGTGTATAGTAATTATGTATTCATGCACTAGCCATTAAAAACAAGGAAAGATGCAATCTATTGTGTGTTATTCGGCAATCGATTTAGGGAATTACTAACGCTAGCGTCATGAGTCAATGACGGTGATAAGGCTTTCCGGCAACAAGTTTTACTTCCGTGACATCTCGCCGTTCCCCTCTGACCACGACATGCGAGCGAGAATCGAGCAGCATTGTGTCAGATTACAGTGGTGTCAGATCAATTTGCATAGATATGATTACGGTGCTGTAATCGAAGCGACATGATACTGAGTGGTGAAAACGAAAGCAGAGTAAAAAAATGTAACAATAACAATAAAATTCTTTTCGTTTGTTTTAGGTTTTTTTTTTCAAATAACTATTGTATAGTCCCCCTCACATAATGCTCCTACTTGGAGCCTGTGAGATATTTGTAAATAAATAAATAAATAAATAAATAAATAAATAAATAAATAAATAAATAAATAAATAAATAAATAAATAAAGTAGGCCATGTTCCACGTGTCAGTAGTTATTTGTTACGAGTTTGTAGCGTGAGTGCTTCGAGCTAGAATTTGCGTCGCTCGCATCCATACAATATATATTTCAGGACTGACCAGTTCTGACGGTGTAATCAGTCTTTTTTTTTCTATATCTTCTCACGGAGACTGGCCTTCGTTTCCCAGAGCAACGAATATTGGTAGGCAAGCCGCCAGGGGCTGCTAAACAATGCACGAATGACGAGTAGATCGAGTAAGCAGCAGCGCATAGATAGCTTGCACGTAACTTCACAGTCCCAGCTTCGTAACGTATCGATTCACCAATATGGCCTTGATGAGGTAAAAACAGCATACTCACGTCGCGTCTAACTTCTTTCACAATGATAATGGTGGTGTAACGAGAATTTCATTGGCCTGTGTGTGCCAATAACAAGAAACTTGTAAGTTATACGTAACCGGTGACAACGTTAACACGTGAAGTCACTAACGTTGCGTGTGTGTGTGATGCGGTGCACCAAGATGGCGGTTTCAATGATGTCAGTGCAAGAAATTTTTTTTTTCAAAGCTGGTGGGTGGGTAACGAGGTGGGGAAAGGGACTCAACCACCTTTTTCTATACGTTCGTACGTATGCTTGTATATATATATATATATATATATATATATATATATATATATATATATATATATATATATATATATATATATATATATATATATATATATATATATATATATATATATATACCGGACCTAAAAATATTGGCGGGAAGACGTCTTTGCACCCTACCGCTCTTCGCGAGCTTGCCTTCGCCAATGAGAGTTTGAGAGGATCGACCCCGTAAAAAAATCGCCAAATGCCAGAAAGTGCGCTTCGAAATGCACTGCGTAAACAAGGTGACGAATAAAACGTTTGCTGAGCCAGGCATCTCGGAAAATTTTTCGTTAGTCCTCAAGAAATATCATAACGCTTCTTGCAAGGCGTTATTTCACAGCAGCACAAACTCGAATTAAAAAAAAAAAGGGGGGGGGGGGCGCTGCGGTGATCTAGTGGCTAAGGTACTCGGCTGCTGACCCGCAGGTCGCGGAATCAAATCCCGGCTGCGGCGACTGAATTTCCAATGGAGGCGGAAATGTTGTAGGCACGTGTGCTCAGATTTGGGTGCACGTTAAACAACCCCAGGTGGTTGAAATTTACGGAGCCTTCCAATACGGTGTCTCTCATATTCACTTTGTGGTTTTGGGACGTTAAACCCCACATATCAATCATCATCGAATAAAAAGGGAGCCTGAATTTTGACAGTCCATTTTGCCAAGGAAGCCCATGCCTATGGTCAGCATTCAGAATACGAAGGAACGAGCATCGAGCGACTTCGAGTACGCTTGAGAACAGAGGTCATGAAAAGACCCTAAATAAGTATGGAGTGGAGTTGTCAGAGAGGCCGAGACCTGGACGCACAGATAAAGAGTTCGTAATATGCAAATACGCCATATCAATCGACCGAAGATTATGTTATGTCTCACATTCGAAGTAGCTCAGAAGACGCGAGGGCAAGACAAAAAACAACCTTCAGCAACTGGTGCAGTCTTAGTACAGTCCATTAAGCTATGTCTTGTGCGTGTACGAATAGTAAATTACATGTTTTCGACAAATGACGTTCTCTTCAGTGCGATGGCGTGAAAGTTTGCGTGCTCGGCACTTGTTAGCACATCGGAGGACATTTTTTTCCCCTTTTCACAAGCTGACGAAGAAACCAAAGTGGCAGCACGAGAAGAAAAATAAAATGAAGAAAGTAGCACGAGAGATCCACATGAAATTAAGCGATGACAGAGTATGGCCTTGGTACGGGTTGGATAAAAAATTATAAATGAACAAAACACGAAAAAAAGCGAAATCAAAGCGCTTTTTTCAGACACGCAAAACGCATTTTTAACGGTATATATACGCCATTTTTGTTTTTAATATGCGTTACTTCTACTGCATTCCAGGTCACGTCGAAGCAACTGCTTTTGTGGTAGAAACCGCCCTTGATGCGACAACAGACGCTATATGTTAATGAATTTGGTGAGCCATTATGTAGCATGCATGGATTCTACAATATAAATGGGTTTATTGAGCAACAATAAATAAGTCACAGTTTCGCAGTTTTCGTTTATGACAGCACCACACATTTGCGAATGTTGTTGTTGCTTAACCGGAGTGCCTATAACGTGTGCATCGTTCTATGAAAGGGAAGGTGTCAGCTTCGCGCTTCGTACTAAGTACAGTTCTAATTACCATAAAGCACGCCAAAGGCACAGTAATGAAGGCTTCACATCAGGACACATTGGGATGACCTCTTTAGCGCATGGCAGTGTCGATCAAGCGACAGTTATTGCAGAAACCAACAGGTTAAGAAACGTTATTGTAGATATGGACCCTATAACTGCGTGTAAACTCAGCTGGAAAGATGGAGCTTCGCGCCTGAAGGCAACGAAGACACCATTGTCTTCGTTGCCTATCTGAAGTTTCTGAATAATATCTGAATAAATATCTGAAGTTTTACGTCCCGAAACCGGAATACGGTTATGAGAGACCCCGTAGGGTAGATCTCCGGCAATTTCCACCCCCTGGGGGTTCTTTCACGTGCACCTAAATTTAAGTACACGGACCTCGAACGCTTACTCCTTTATCAAAAATGCGGCCGCCGAGGCAGGGATTCGATCTCGTGACCAGCAGATTGAACGATTATGACGCTCCTGTGTGTTTGCGCGTGTTTCTGCTTCCCCCCCCCCCGTCCTTCTCTCGTTTCTCTCTTCCCTTCCTTTCTGTATCCCATTCCCCCTTCCTCAGTGCACGGTAGCAAATCAGATACTTGCTTTCCGGTTAACTTCCCTGTTCCGGTTAACTTCCCTGCTTTTCTGCAGTACATCTCTCTCTCTCTCTTCACCACCAACTAAGGTGGTTTGGCGACAATAGCACCTCATGCTAAGCCGGGTTCATGGGTTCGATTCCCAGCTGCGGCGGCTGCTTTTCATCATCATCATCATCATCGTCATCGTCATCATCATCGTCATCGTCATCATCATCATAATCATCACCGCCATCACCACCATCATCATCATCAGCATCAGCATCATCATCATCATCATCATCAGCCTGACTACGTCCACTGCAGGACAAAGGCCTCTCCCATGTTCCGCCAGTTAACCCGGTCCTGTGCTTGCTGCTGCCATTTTATACCCGCAAACTTCTTAATCTCATCTGCCCTCCTAACCTTCTGTCAGCTTTTTAAACGGCTGCTTTTAAAACGCCCAAAAACGTCCGTGCATTCCCATTTAGGTTTCACGCCGATCGCTGACGGGTAATCGTTACTTCAGTCACTTCTCAGGCCACCGGCGTGAAGATAACTGCGACGTAGTGCAAGCAGCAGAAGGTACAAGCGTACAGAAGTTACCGTAACCACGTTAAAGCTCGCAGCCCTCATTGCTTCCTGTCAACGATAGCCTTCCCAGCTTCACGAACGTGCTTAAGAAAGATAAGACGAATGGGCAAGGCATGAGTGTCTTTTTGGGATGCGTCGTCGCCTGTTATCACTGCGACGTGACTTAGCTCTGGAACCAGAGTGACGTAACGCCTGGCACAACGCGACCGAAAATGATGGAGAGTCGCATACAGACGTTAGGGTGTTTTAACAGGACATGCAATAGCGTACCGTGAGAGCTACGGCAGGGGCCGCTTACCTGCGGTTCGTCGGGCACAGTTATACAGCTGCCAGCACGTGATCAAAACGAGAAAGAGCAATAAAAACAAAAACAAAAAACAAGGGTTAACGGGAAGTTTACTTGTGTCGATCATTCGTGGGATATTTTCAAATCAGCCCGTATACTCTCAATATTTTTCCCCACTCGCTTTTCGGTCGACAAAGTGTATAGCTGTAGAGGAATCTTCGTCCAAATTCGTCAAGTATACCACGATAAATCGGGCCTTCGTACAGGAATGAGAGTTACAATTATCCTTGCTTAAAAAAAAAAAAAACCAAGACTTACATTAGGTGCTTTCTTCTCTTTGCGATGATAACCACGCCATTCTAGGTGACACATTCCGAATAGATTTGTAGGCGGTCACCGTTCACACTTGGAAAAGCAGCACCAAGCTTGAGTCGTCTGAAAAGTGAAATGGCTCTAGATGACGTCATCGTTACGTGACGCCGCCTTGCGTAGACAAAAAGAACTACGAGAAGCCTGTGAAATCGATCGTATTTTAAAGTTATTGCACATTCAAAATTATGAAATATTGAACATAACCTTGAGTTAGCGCCTAATGATCAACGTGCCCATTATACGTAATGCAAACTGTGGAACAATTTCTTAACGTAACGTAATTTCTTATAGCACAAACCATCCAAAAACCCACAGGGTCACTGGGCATTCGCCTCAGACGACCAGAGCGCGAAAGCCGCCATCTCATTTTTTCTTCTCATTCGATGTATTGACTGCCTCACGAGCTCCTGTGAAAGTTTTCTGCTCCTAATATAGGCGAGAGAACACAACTTTAATGTGCGTAACAAAACAGGAAGCTTTCTGGCAGAACATCGCAAGCAGTGCGGGTGCGTGCCCATTTTCGAGAACACTGAGATAAGATGAGATAAGATAAGATAAGGGATGGCCAGCTCTCCTACATGCACTTACTGCAGTTGCGAAGAAACCATTGCGCACCTTCTGTGTGAGTGCACCCATTTCAACGCGCAAAGACAAGAACTCACTGCAGCTCTGGATAGACTAGACGATCAGCCTTTGTCGGAACAAAGGATTCTGGGCCATTGGCCGCGTCCATCCTCAGCCCAGAAAGCTTTGAAAGCTTTGCTGCGCTTTTTGCGGACAACTGGCCTCAGAGACAGACTTTAGTGTCTTATACTCTTTGATGTTGCCTTCCCTCTGTCGCATTTTTTTTTTTGTGATTTCTCCCTCTCTTCGAAACACTTCTTTTTAATATCTTTCATTCCCCTCACCCCTTTCCCCAGTACAGGGTAGCCAGCCGGTCTAAGAACTGGCTAACCTCCCTGTATTTCCGCTTAAACTTTCTTCCTCTTCCTTCTTCGAGAACACACAGTTTTTGAAAAAAGCCGAGCCAAAATACAAAACGTGAAATTGTGGAAGCGTTTTCGATCACAGAAGCAGGAGACATCAGCAAGCCACCCATTTTACTCACTGACGCTGAGAATCGATATCTCAAAGGTTTCATTTGAATCATTTCATTCGTGTTTTCTTGTTAAAAGGTAAATTTATGTTTTTTTCACTTGTGCTCTTTTCATTTGAGAGTGAAAGAAGTGCACGCGCGGTAAAATTCACGTTAACGTGATAGCTTCCAGTGGTCGTGTAGCATGCCTACCTGTTTGGCCGGGTGATTAGAATGGTGAGCGTGGTTTGGTGCGCTGTAAAAATAGCAGTTGGTGCAATCAAAATGTGAGTTCTAAGTTCAGCACTCATACGCATACTTTGTTTCTGCGTCCTCATCTTTGTTTTTTTTTTTTTGCGCTGTTTTCCTCAGTTAAACTAATGTGGTATTGCCCGGCCTCCGGGATTGGATGCGTTGGGAACTTCTTGCGCTTCTCTTGGTTTCTATTTCCGATGGAGGCGGAAATGTTGTAGGCCCGTGTACTCAGATTTGGGTGCACGTTAAAGAACCCCAGGTGGTCTAAATTTCCGGAGCCCTCCACTACGGCGTCTCTCATAATCATATGGTGGTTTTGGGACGTTAAACCCCACAAATCAATCAATCTCTTGGTTTCTAACAGCCTGCACGATCGGCCCAGCTTTTGTCGAATCATCGGTGTCACGCGACGATGTTATCAAGTGATGTCATAGGTGTCGTCCCAAATGATGTCGATGCGAGACGCCAGAATGACGTGATATCGTGACGTAACTACGTGATTGTGATACTTTTGAATCACACGTGCTGTGACGCTGGCGACGAGGGATGCCAACGGTTGATTTTGCCGTTTGACGAGGTGTCTAAGGGTTTCACGTTAACAATTTCTCGGCCACTTAGATTGGACTGTCCATAGAGAAGATCAACGCTCCTCAAGACAGTAGTGATAATTCAGAAAAAACAAAGAAAGTCAAGATCACAGTTGCTCTCGCAAATTATAATCTTGACGAACGACCAGGAAACCACATCACTGCATCTCTCTCTCCCTTTTTCTCTCTCTCCCTCTGCCCTCTTTCTCTCTCTCTTCCTCCTTTTCTCTCTCTCCCTCTTTGAGTGGCGGTGCTAGACTTAAGCGCGCTAATAAAACACGGCGGCCCCGAGCTTTGGGAAGCGGCGAGGATCCAGAGGGCGCGTAGAAGGCGCAGGTGTCTCGTGTTGCAGTCGCAGGGGGAAGCGAGGGGAGGGGTGCACCCCATCACTTCCGCAGCGGCGAGACGTTTACGTACGGGAGACGCCCCGACCGCTGCCGCTACAACAGCTTTCTGCCGTTGCCGCCGCCTGCACGCACTCTACTTTCGAGGATGCCCGCTCTTTCCTCCCCTGCTATCCAAAAACGTGCCCGTCGTGCTCCTTCCTAGTCGCCGTAGGAAGAAGAAGCGTCTCGGCTGGCGATGCTCCGATTTGACTGCCGAGGAGGCACACGCCCGCTTTTGTGTCTCGCGCGAAGTACCACAGGTATAGAAGAAGAAAAGAGCATAGTGGAGTTGCGCCAGCTACTGACGTAAAGAGAGAGAGAGAAAAAAAATCAGGCAAGGTCAATTTATTAAGCCAATGTTTGAGAACACACACACACACACACACACACACACACACACACACACACACACACACACACACACACACACACACACACACACACACACACACACACACACACACACACACACACACACACACACACACACACACACACACACACACACAGGCACAGAGAAAGAGAGAGATTTCAATGAGGGGTCGGAGATGTTTGCCTGACTATTCTCCAGTTGCTAGGCGACGGGTATGATAAACAGCGAACACACACGCATACGCAGACTACACTGTGTACAAAGTTTCCTTCAGAAGAAATTTATTCCATTGTAGTAAGCAACAAACAATTTCTTAGAAAAAAGGTTGACCGATTCCGAGTACATTGTACTATGAATGGCCTATGGAAGAGCATTATAAGATGTCCCTGTAACAGACATGTGTTTGGAAAAAAAGTTGTTAGTGATTTACAGTACTTTTTAGTCTACTATGGGAGATCATAAAGCCGTCACGAGAATGCTTTGACTGTTAAAAAAAATTATTCCACTGTGGAACGGAACAGGTGTGTTAAAGTGGGTAACGATTTAGAGCATTAGGTACTTTACTATGAGAGAGCATAGAGCCGTTCCGAGGGCCTCGCACTTGACGAAGACCTGCTAAATAGAATTACGCCATATGTTTAGAAAAAAAAAACGCTTAATGATTTAGAGCACTAGGTACTTTACTATGAGAGAGCATAGAGCCGTCCCGTGGGCCTCACACTTGACGAAGACCTGTTAACTAGAATTACGCCATGTGTTTAGAAAAAACGCTTAATGATTTAGAGCACTAGGTACTTTACTATGAGAGAGCATAGAGCCGTTCCGAGGGCCTCACACTTGACGAAGACCTGTTAACTAGAATTACGCCATGTGTTTAGAAAAAACACTTAATAATTTAGAGCACTAGGTACTTTACTATGAGAGAGCATAGAGCCGTTCCGAGGGCCTCACACTTGACGAAGACCTGTTAACTAGAATTACGCCATGTGTTTAGAAAAAAACACTTAATGATTGAGAGCACTAGGTATTTTACTATGAGAGAGCATAGAGCCGTCCCGAAGGCGTCACACTTGATGAAGACCTGTTAACTAGAATTACGCCATGTGTTTAGAAAAAACACTTAATGATTTAGAGCACTAGGTACTTTACTATGAGAGAGCATAGAGCCGTCCCGTGGGCCTCACACTAGTGTTTAGAAAAGATGTTTAACAATTTCGAGTACTTCGTACTTGACTAAGGAAGAGCACTGAGCCGTACCACTAAAAGAACGACGCGAAAAGAACGCTGTGCGTGTTTAGAAAAACTGGTTTACGATTTAGAGTACTTGGTACCAGGGGGGAGCATAAAGCCGTACCGTGTGTTTAGAAAAAGTGGGTAACGATTTCGAGTTCTAGGTACCCCACTATGGGAGAGTGTAAAGCCGTCCCCGTGGGGGGGGGGGGGGGAGGGGGCTTAGAAAAAGTGGGTAATGATGTAGAGTGCAGGGTACTCTACTATGGGAGAGCTTAAAGCCGTCCCGCCCTGGAACGCTGACGTACTGCTCTGTGTTTAGAAAAAATTTATTGCCACAAACGTCAATAACACTCAACAGAACATTTCCGTCTTAGACATACTCTAACGATGATGACAAGACAGACGTCATTTACATGAACATGGATATGAGATGACGTTGAAAAAACATGTACATTCGATGGTTCACTCAAACACAACCACAAAATACTTCAAGGTAAACAAGAGACAAATAAAACATAAATATGTACATTTTGCATATTTACATGTTGGCATGCCATTTCTGCCGGCACATCGACAGATCAGCCTACCAATACCAGGCCGGCCGAAAGACAAGTTTCACTCGTCCGTCATAGACCGACACAAAAGGGCAAGACCAGTGCCGAAGAAATTCCTCTTCACCGAGGAAGAAGAGCTCCTCCGACAAAACAGACAGCAGCTCCGAGTACAATCGTTCTAGGATCGGGTAGAGCGCGCGGCGGCGGCGGCCCGCTGCAACCGCCTCGCAGCGGTTGCGCCAGAGGCAGAAAGCGCCGGCAACAATGAGAAGACAAGCGAAGCGGCCTCGCGAACAACGCCCAGAAGAAACGAAGCGATTTACTCTGAGGCAGTGAAATCCAGCATGTACGGCTCTCCAAAAAACGCGAGCAATGATACAATGCCTCAGAAAATGCTGATTTGTTTCCCGAAGGGAGCAGTTCGGACATGTTGCTGACTGGACTATTCTCCACCTTTCGAGGCGGTCGAGAGTGGGAAGTACACCCCATCCCAGGCGCCACATGAAGTCCCGAAGGTGTCCAGGCAGAAAAGAAGCCGTTAAGGAGCTCCAAGACACCCGTCTAGAGCGAGCACGGCGGGCTGGCGGGACCAACGGAAGCAACAAAGCAGCAGTTGTCTCAACTATGTGGTTGTTCAAAACATCTATGCCAGGACAGCTCGACTTGACATGGCGAAAAAATGCAACAGTTGTTGCATAAAACGCAGGAAGTGTTATTGACTGTGGCCCCCTGTTAAGTTGCGCATTAGGCATCAAATGGCGAAGGTGAGTACCCAGAAAGTAGTATGCAAGCGTTCGTGCGGGAGATTCCTCCCCTTGCACTAGGCGCAAAAGGAAACGCAGTGCCAGCAGCCGACAGCGTATGGACACTGAAGGGAAAGCAAAGCCTCCTTGAGCACGCTGCTGTCCCAGTGCCGCGCGAGAGACCAACTCAGTGCCGCCTGACCAAAAAAAGGAACACAAAGCAGACTGTAGTGATCGCACGATACGTAAAGATGGTTGCACGACGTGAGAAAGGTACCAAATGCGACCGCAAAATACAGTCTGCGCAAGGTACCTCCGCTCAAGAAGCGGGAAGTCAAAATCCTGTGCATCCTGAATTTTCAGTCTTACTTCCTCGAGAGCGTTTAACCAAACAGATTCGCAAATGCCGTAGTGGTTGTATGAAATACCTAAAATACGAAGGGACGCGGCCGGCTGAATGGGAACACCGGCGCTAAGCCTGGAGTTTGGAGAGCCAATGAAGAAATACCGGGATTTGGAGATGTTCAACGCTGCACCTGAAATGTCGCCATACTGGGAAAATACATGCAGGCTGCGTGAAAGGCTATCTTCATCTGAAAGGTACAAGGTTATATCATCAGCGAAAGCTGTGACTTTCACGACACCGCTACCAGGAAGCGCAAGACCCCGGACACGTGAATCCGCGTCAAGAGCACGCAAGTATGGCTCAAGGCTGAGGACAAATAGCACAGGAGACAATGGACAACCCTGACGGACCCCACGTGTTATGGAAAAGGCCGCACTTTCCCAACCATCCAGAACTAGTGTGCTTTTCAGACCAGTGTACGTATTTTTGATCATTTCCACAAACGAATGAGAAAAGCCGAAGGCTGTGAGCACATTAAAGATATACGCGTGCTCTAGTCGGTCAAACGCTTTTTCCTGGTCCAAAGACACAAGGATACCACGCGCAGATCGCGACAAAGTATAAGCTATGATATCCCGTGTCGTATATGACAAGCTGTGTATTTCTCGTCCAAGCACTGATGAAGTCTGGTGATGACCTATTAGGGTGTTCAACAGACCCCTCAAACGTTGAACGGCTCCCGCCGCGAATATCTTATAGTCAACGTTGAGGAGCGTGATAGGTCTCCAATCTTCAGGATTAACAGAGGAAGCATCACCCTTTGGAATAAGCACAATGCGTCCATCTCGAAAACTTGATGGAAAGACACCGTCCTCGTAGCATCGCCGGATTACCGCGGTAATTGTAGCACCAATCTCATCCCAAAATGTCAAGTAAAACTCAACAGGTAAACCGTCTGGCCCTGGGGCCGTTCCACGTTTCATAGATTTCAGTGCCACCTTTACCTCTTCAGCCGACGGAGGGATGTGCAGGCAATCTGCAACTTCTTGAGGAATACGGGGCAAACTTCTAAGCATTGGCGGTGTTTCATCACAGTTAGTCCGCATGGCCGAACACGACATTGCTTCAAAATGCGCCAAGAAAACAGATCGATCACGCGTAGGAAGCCGCTGCGCAGGTGGTATTTGTGCTGTCATAGAGACAGGTGACTCTGATTGCCCAAAAAAGGAATGTCTCGCGTAGCGCAGCACCTCGGGATGTGCACATGGGTTGTGTCTACAGCGCCATGCTGCTGCCGCCAGGGACGAAGCAGCAGTCAAGCGCTGAAAGCGTTCACGCAGTTCACGCTGCCACGCTCGCATCAGAGGAGAAGGCGTCTCGGCGCGCAAAGCAATGCGTAACTTCATCGCGGTATCAGCAAGCTCTTCAGAAACGCGTCGACGAAGCGAACGCCCCTCCACTGCGCAGCGCAGGCGCCACTGTGTTTTAAGCGCATCCCAATCTTCAGGACCAGACGCCGTGAGCGACCCACGTATTGCGCGTGACAAATGTGATCTTGAGCGCGCGTCCTGCAGGACGCGAACATCAAGACGCCATGGCTTTTCTGAGAAAGAAAATGGAACTTCGAGCTTCAAGACAATAGGCCGATGATCAGATACGTACACAGGAGAAGGTGGGAAGGACGGAACGCATAAATCAGAGACAAACGCCTCTAACGCTCGTGGGATATAAGCCCGGTCGAGCCTGCTGGAGGATCGTCCACGTCGCCATGTCCAAACAAAGGTATTTCCGTGCACTACATTGTGCGCGTCTAGTAATGAAAAGTGGTGGACAAGGCGGCGAAGCTCGCGTGAATTCCAAGCAGACCGGCCCCAGCCAGGACCTTGTACATCGGTTCGCGTATTTAGAACGCAGTTGAAGTCGCCAATCAAAATGACGTCACGACCGTCAAGAAAAAACACATCCAGGTCTCTAAAAAAGTCATTAGACTGTCCAGCTTGCGCTGGCCCATACACACACAGTATCCTTAATCTGAAAGAAAAGTAGCTACAGTCTAAAGCCAAAACCCTGCCCACGCCATCGTAAAAAGCATGATGATCCCTTAATAGAGCTCGGTTAAAAATAATAATACCTACTCCCGTAAAACGAGATGTAGCAAAAGAGAGAGTAAAACTTTATTGAAGGGGAAAGGGAGAGGGGCGTTTTAGAGCCTTTATGGTTGGGGCCCTACGTCCAGGGCTCCACTGGCCTTAGCCGCCCGCCGGACTTGATCCAGTAGTGCGAGCTGCACTCCTGGGTCCGAGCTAGCGAGGTGTGCCTCCCACTGCTCCATACTAGGTGTTAAAGGTTCGCCGAGAAAAATGGTTATGTCACTTGGTTTACGATCGCACCCCCACGATATGTGGTAGAGAGTCGGTCTTCCGCCGCACCACGGACATACAGCCGGGTAAAGAGTTGGATGTATCGCGTGTAACTTCAGTAGGTGCGGAAATACATCCGTTTGAATTTTTCTAAGGTCAGTGGCCTCTTCCCCATTAAGGGATCTGTGAGGTGTTCCACATTTTTGACGCGTGAAGCGCTGGTGAGCTAGAATCTCCCTAGGTAAAATTGGCATGGTCAATGAAAGAGATGGATTCTCCGCTCGGTTACAAAACGCACGAGCTAGAGCGTCCGCCCTTTCATTGCCTTCGAGACCTGCGTGTCCCGGGCACCAGATCAAGCGATGGTGGTGAGTGAGTTTGGATCCTAGCAACCTCAGCCCCATTGCTGGAAGGCGGCCCCTTAAAAAGAGCCGGCAGGCTTCCTGGGAGTCGGATAAAATAACTGATGGCTCCCCTCTACGCTCCTGAAACCTTAAGGCTAAGGCTATGGCCATCGTCTCCGCCTTTGTAGCCGAGGTCGTGCGTACGGAGGCACTCGTTAGCAGCGTCATGTTGTTGTCGACAACAGTAATTATGTGTCTCTGCCAATCGAAACTGGCCGCATCGACGTACGCGACATTTGAAGCTGAGCCGAATTGCTTTCGAAGCCAGTTTACCCTCGCAGTACGTCGCTCAGCGTGAAAGTCGTGATGCATATTTTTGGGCACCGGTGCGATTGAGATTCGCCTGCGGACCTCTTGGGCTACGTCGACCAGCTCCTCATCAATGTGCTGTGGGTGGGGCGAAATTCCTATTCTAGTGAGTATCGCCCTGCCTGCTGAAGTTTCACTTAGACGATTCCTCTGAGACATGAGGACTGCGGCACTGAGCTCAGCATAAGTGTTATGTATACCGAGAGCTAGGAGCCGCTCGGTCGGTGTGCTGGTGGGTAGACCAAGTGCTGCCTTAAAAGCGCTTCTAATGAGCACATCCACCTGGCTCTCCTCACTTCTGTCGAGTGAGTGGTACGGTAGGCCATACGTCACTCTGCTCAAAACTAAGGCCTGGACAAGCCGGAGAGTATCCTTTTCTTTCATGCCTTTTTTATGATAAGTGATGCGACGGATCATTCTAGCTATCTGTTTAACCGTAGTCTTTAAGGTGGTTATCGTGTGACTGGCTTTGCCATTGCTTTGGACCCAGAAGCCAAGTATACGGGCCTGAGTAACCTCGGCTATGGCATGGCCGTCTACCTGTAAGTTTATGGCACCGTTACTTTTGTAATACTTACTGTGTATTCTTATGAGTTCAGATTTTTCAGGCGCACAGCTCAGCCCACTATTTCTTGCGAACTCTGCCACAGCTGTCGCAGCAGCCTGGAGGGTCTGCTCTTTCAGCGCCAGTGAACCCTTCGTAGCCCAGAGTGTGATGCCGCATGGACGGAGGATGGCTGGCACACGGTTTTGACACGCCGGCAAAAGAAGAACCAGAAGAAAAACCAGAAAAACGCGTCAGAAGCTGTGGAGTGCAACGCCTCGTCAAGCAGCCCACCGAAGCAGGGAAGTCAGGTGAAGCGCCGACGTCGTACGAGAAGTCGCCGTCCGCTCCCGCCCCTGCCAAAGGACGACATAAAGATCATCCTTAGGCCTCACAAAGGCCTCGCCGTAAAAGACATACTCGGCTATGAACTTTCCACCGCTGTGATAGACGCTTGCCACCGACACTTCGACGGTGGTAGCTTCATGCTGCGCGTCCACCCGGGCTCGAATATTATCATCGTATCGACGCCCCACGAGCATGTAGCCAAAGAGCTGCGAGAGATCACGCATCTGAATATCAGGGGACGAGTGCACTCATTCAACTCGTATGTGGCGGATCCTGAGGACGTCCTACGAGGCATAGTCCATGGTATTCCGTCGGGGACTTCTCAAGCAGAACTCATGGCGAATCTCCGTGTGAGAACACAGGGGGTCAAGATTGAGCGGGCACGCATGCTCGGATCTACGAAGACCGCCATCATTACCTTCACGGGCAGCACACTGCCTAGGTGCGTCTATTTCATGGGAGCGGAAGCCATCTGTTATCCCCACAAGCCTACGAGGCAGGCTTGCAAGGTATGCCACTCCACAGGGCATCGAACTGACGTGTGCCCAACGCCCGACGCCAATGTATGCTCCACGTGTGGAACACGTGAACCCGCACAAGGACACGCGTGTACCCCTAAGTGCGTGATATGTGGTGAGGACCATATGACAGGTGACAAAATGTGCAAGAAGAAGCTTAAACACGTTCCGCCTAGGAGGTCCCGAGTGGATCAGCCAAAACGGAGGCACCATCCACGCTGGTTCAGCTCCGAGCGGGACTCGTCAGTGGAATCACGCTCACGTTCAAGATCCAAGTCACGGGCTTCCTCAAAGGGTCGAGCCCAGTCTGCGTCCAGAAAACGACTCAACAAACAGCCGCATCAGCAGCAGCACCAACAGCAGCAACAGCAGCAGCAACAACAACAGCAGCAGCAGCAGCAACAGCAGCAACAGCAACAGCAACAGCAGCAGCAGCAACAGCAGCAGCATCAGCAGCAGAAGAAGAAAGCGCTGGTACAAATCTTGACGCCGCCCAAAGAGGGGACGGAGGCAGCCGCCTGCCAGCCAGCAAACACGGTGAGCTGGACGAGGATTGTGTCTCCATCTGCTCCCTTAATTGAGAATCCCGAATATCAGAAAATGGTTGCCGAGAATAAGCAGCTTGCTTTAGAAAACGAGAAACTTCGATGCCAGATTAAGGAGGAACGCCGGGAGTTCCACAAAATCATATCATCTTTAGAATCCAAACTTGAAGCCAGGCTTAACGCCTTAGAGGCGAACAACAACGCCACTCATGCTATCTCCAGGGCAACCGTAGCCCACTCTTTGGAGGGAGGAACGGCGAAAGTAGACATACCTCAGAGGTTTAGCGAGGAGGCCCACGTTAGCCAGTTACAGATGGGGGAACAGTTGCAGAGCTTGCGAAACTTAATGCGAGAACTCCAATCACAACAGCAACGAGCAGCGTCTGAACTCCGAGAGCAGATGATGCAGCAAATGCATCAAATGTTTTCGGAGTACAGGAAAGAGTTTGCAGCAGAAACGGAACAACAAAGACGATACGTTAATGACTCAGTTGTAGGCATTCAGCGTGCCATCAACAAGCGGGTCAGTGTTACCTCCGCGAGCAGTCCACTACCGAAGGACCGTCGAATCACGGAGAAAGCAGACACCCCCCAATAAAGGCAGTAGTCACCATGGCGCGAACTAATTCCACGCAAAACTCCGACCACCTAGAAATCTGGCAGTGGAATTGTCGCACGTTCCACAAACGAGCGGCGGCATTGCAGAATTACATCCATTCGGCACTAATCCCACCTGATGTAATATGCCTGCAAGAAGTTGGGAACCGTCCCGTCAAATTGCAGGGATATTACACATTATACGATCCAAAATACCCCCGCGTTGCAGCGCTGGTGAGTAACTTCATGACAGTTGCGCTAGACCATTACGATCAGACTGACATTAATCACCAAATTATCGAAGTCTTCCCACAAAAACGAGGAAAAGTACGAACGAAAATTTTAAACATATACAGTCCTCCCAAAAACCGGAATGACGACTTCGGCCCACTCCTAAACGAGGCAGTTCGAGCCGTTGGCACCAGAGATCAATTGGTGGTGGTGGGCGACTTTAATGCTCCGAGCACCGCTTGGGGCTACGACCGGGATTCACCCAAGGGAGTGTTATTAGAGAACACCACGTCTAAATTAGGTTTTACCCTTATCACTCTGCCAACAGCACCCACCAGGCTTGGTAATAGCATTAGCAGGGACACGTACCCTGATTTGACCTTCACCTTCAACATTAAAAATGCCACGTGGTCAAACCTCGATGAAAACCTTGGTAGTGACCATTATATTCTTAGCACCTCTATAGCATCACCAAAAGTTCGTCGTGTCGCTGGTGACGTTGTGATGACAGACTGGGTGACCTTTCGAAAGCGCCCTCTGCCGGAGCAAACGCCCTGTGATGTCAGTGGGTGGGTTGCTTTCATTCGAGAAACGCATGATGCCACCTCTAAGAAAATAGCGCGCACAGTTGAGGCGCCTGCGATAGACCGGCACCTATTGCACATGTGGGATAGTAGGCGACGCCTGATCAAGAGATGGAAAAAACAACGCCTCAACCGCTGCCTCTACAGGCGAATCGCTGCTCTGTCGGAGGAAGCGAATGAATACGCAACGAAACTTGCCACCGATGGTTGGGTGCAGTTTTGCGGTTCTCTCCGCGGTACACTAGGGACTAGCCAGACGTGGGCGATACTGAGGTCCATGCTGGAGCCGGACAAATCTAAGTCCTCCATGAACCGCATTCTTCAAAGAATAGTACACAGCTACCCCGGCACCGACGGAGAGTTGATCCAGGCGCTTAAAGACCGTTATATCGGTACTGATGTGGTTCCGCCATGTACATTAGAGTACATCGGCAGCGAGAATGCCACATTAGACGCCGCAATCACGAAAGAAGAGGTTTTCGCGGCAGCCCAGGCAGCCAATCGGAACTCTGCGCCGGGGTCGGATGGTATAACAAACGCTATGATAAGAAACCTCAGCACTGAGGTTCTTGAGCAGATAACGCAATTTCTTAACGACCACTGCTGGTCCCAAGGTCACGTTCCTCCGGAGTGGAAGGAAGCCAAAATAATAACTATACCAAAGCCCGGTAAAGCACCATCGCTCGGAGCCCTGCGGCCCATTTCGCTTACTTCGTGCATGGGCAAGCTCTACGAGCGAGTAATACAGACACGGCTTCAAAATTACATTGAAAAAGAAAATCTGTTTCCCGCTACCATGATTGGTTTTCGCTCCGGACTCTCAACCCAGGATGCCTTCCTCCTTTTAAAAGAAGAGGTCATGAGTTGCGTACCCAGGGGAGGCGAACATTTGGTCTTGGCCCTCGACCTCAAAGGGGCCTTTGATAATGTTTCGCACGAGGCCATTCTCTCTGAACTCAACACAATCGGCTGCGGAAAGCGTACATTTAACTACATTAAATCCTTCCTCTCTGGGCGGACGGCAACTATTGGGATAGGCGACACGAGGTCGGTGCCGTTCTCGATGCCAAATAAAGGCACACCGCAAGGGGCAGTCATCTCCCCCTTGCTCTTTAACATAGCTATGCGCAGACTTGCTCACGAGCTCGAAGCAATCCCGCACCTTGGATATACATTGTAGCAAAAGAGAAATAACAATCTAGGTTGAACCTTCGTTTAAAAGCAAGCACGTCGGATAGCGAGAAAAAATTTGTTTCCTGGAGGCACAAAACATCACAATTTGCAGCGCGGGCGACACTAATGACTTCAGCCTGCTTTGCCGGACTGCGAAAACCCTGAACGTTCAATGAAATAATATGCAGTGTAGTAGCCATAATAAAAAGTAAAGACTAACCTGGACGCATAGTTCTAGACGGTGTCCTGGAAAGTGTCCAGGGGACACTTGCTCGACCAAATTACAACGCACTGTTCGACCCTCCAGAAGAGGGTCGAGGTTTTTTGGACCGTTGGGATTTACCACGGCCATCACTGCGTTCATCGGAGCAAGAGCTGGAAGTGTGCCCTCGCTTTGTTTCACGTGGAGCTCCCATTTCAACGTCAAAATCGGCAAGGCTAGACAGTCCGATGCTACTATCCAGTCCCAGGCTGAAGTCGTCTTCCGAAGACGTGTCCTGAGGAGGTAGGGACTGAGCCGCCGGCAAGCTTGGATCCACATTCTTGATGCTGGCAGCACTGTCCGCGTCTCGGCAGTCCGGTGTAGGCACCCTTTGTGTGGGCGATTTTTTACGTGTACGACGCGATGTCGAAATGGTCGGAGCGGCCGCAACAGAAGAGGCTGTGGTGTTTTCGCCACTGTTTTCCAAAATAACCGGGGTCGTAGGGCCAACTCCAACAGCAGCAGCCTGATAACTGGGGTCATTTGTGCACTGAACATCAAGTGGCGTCAAAGAAGAGACGCCGACGCCGTTTTCAGGGCAGTGCGTTGCGTCTTTCGAAGCGCACGGTTCCTGCACCAGCGGGGAGGCCGACGCGCCAAGCGTCGCATCGACAATCGCGCTTTCGTTGTGCGCTTCGTTTGAAGGAACTTGTAGGGGTGAGGCCAGCACAGCGTCGGTGACCTCCTCTGCGTCCCCCGAGTCGGTAGTTGGTTCCATTGCCGGTGTCAGTGGTGGAAAGGCACCAGCGGCAGCGTCTGAGTAAGAGCGGCGGACAGGGCAAACTACAGTTGGGTGGCCGTCCCCGCAGCGTCGACATGGGCGGTCACATCCATCACTAACGTGACCGTGCACACCACAGCGACCACAATACGGTGTTGTGCACTGGGCTCGTAGATGGTCCCCTGAGCCGCATCTTCGACATACACGCTGGAGACCACGGTAGTCAAACGTAGCACGGTGACCGGAGATGCGCAGGTAGTTCGGCACAGGATTAGCGGCGTTCATCTCCATTCGAACATACCGCGTTCCAGTGAGTACGCCGCGTCGCCCGCTCATCAAACCACTGGTGACAGTGAGCACCTTGCCATATGGGGATAACGCTTGGACGAGAGCTTCGTTTGAGACGAACGATGGCAGGAACAGGCAGGCGACGTTGGTCACTTGTGGGCCAACGGGAACGACTTGAACACGCTCGCCGCCGATCACCAGGCAGCCAGCATTGACGATTAGAGACATGGAGGCCATGCTCTTAACGGTGACTTGGAAGTTTCGAGCTCCCTGATGCTGCACGCAGTATACCTCTCAGAGGCCGACTATTGAGGCCGTCGCATCAACGACGGTCTCGGCACTAGTCCCCGTAGGGACAACAACGTCGAAGACAAGCGCCTTCGAAGGCGTCCAAGACGCGACGGGCACCATGACTCGTACTGACGGACGCCCCTGACGTAGAACGATCAGGGACGTCCTTAGCACTTACAAACAGGGGCGAACTAGGACCGTGGACAAGCCTAACATAGCGATGAAATCATGCACGTTTGGCAAACGTATGGAAATGTAGCCCTTCAAGATGCGCTGGTCCCCGTAATATTTATCTGCGTTATTTTCAAATAAATGTTCACCTCGTGATGACGAACTTGTAAGCAATATGTCGTTTCTAGTCATGCGATGCGGTCTATTATTCAAATCACTTGTAATTTCACATTGCAACATCTTATTATTCCATTCACGCGAACACGTGGCAGCGGTTGCCGCCTATACAAACTAAAGTGCTGCGCTGCTAAGCCCGCGGGATGAAGGTCCGATTCCTGGCGTGGAAGATGGAGACAGCTAGGAGGGATGATGATGAATCAACATTTATGGGGTCCAACATTGTTGGTAGTGCGCGCAGATGCCAAACGGGGTGGTTCCCTAGTTGCGGGACGCGTATGTATCGCAGCAGCTCCCGGCCCTTGTCCATCAGTGCGCGCTGAGTCGGTAGGGCGGGGCTGGATAACAAGGCCTCCCATCGATCAAGGGGTTGGGGATTCGGGTTGTCGGGGGGAAGGGACAGTGGGGGGTTCTTAAGCTCTGTGCACTCTGCCAAGATGTGCGGCAGGGTGCCATTTTCTATTTTACAAAACGGACAGAGCATGTCATGTTCCGCAGGGTACATGCGGTTCAGAAGTACGGGATGCGCAAGCGATCCCGCCTGCGCTCGACGCAATATTGTCTGTTTTTTCCCTGGTCAGGGCGGGATGCGGTTCTGGTAGTCTGCACCTTCCCTCTCGGTACATCTGGGCAATGTCCCGAAAGGTGGTAACCGGGTGTGGTAGCTCTTCCGGCTCATGCTCGGCCCGGATTGACATTTTTCGGGCATGATAGTCGGCAATGGTGTTTCCTGCTACCTGTGAGTGAGCCGGGACCCACACGAGCTGTACGGCTCTTCCCGGAGGCTTGCACTTGGACAGAATGGCTCGTGCCCCGGATGAGATTACACCCCTGCGGAAGCTTCCATAGGCTGTCTTTGAGTCGGTGACCACCATGTCCACGCTCGGATGTACGAGTGCGAGGGCCACGGCCACTTCCTCGGCAATTGCAGGGTCTTTTGTCCTCAGGGACGCGCTGACGATTAGCCTGTCAATGGACGTAACCACTACCGCAGCATGGTCACTGAGTTTTCGGAGTGAGGCGTCCGCGTACATGACCCTGGGGTTCTCTTCCAGCTTCCGGGCACGACTTTGGCCCGCGCGGTGCGCCTCTCGTCGTCCTTGCCCAGCGTCATGTTCCGGGGAAGGGGTTTCGTTTGAATTGTTGTCTTCCAGTCATCCGGAAGGGCCGCCTTGATGGGTACTGGCTCGATCTGCCATCCTATCTTGCGTAGGTCGGCTAGTCCGTGATCCATGTGATGGAGCCGTATTCTCTGACTAGAAAGGTAGCCTTCGATGAGCTCCGCCGCCCTTGCAGCTAGGAGGGAGCATTGAGCCCTACTTCCCCCCACTTCCTGCCCTACTTCCCCCCACTTCTTGCCCTACTTCCTTTTAGCACGTTCCGCCTCTACCCGAAGCTCGTTATTCAACCTCAGCTCGTTCTTCGAGGGGGTTTACGGAATACCAGCTGACTGTACTGTGCTATCGACATGTTGCGATACTTCATGCAATCACAATTAAAGAGGTGTTTGCTTGTTTTCGCCTCGTGCCCTTGAAGAAAAAGGAAGTTTTCTAGGACAACTGATTCGAAATTAAGCCACTGCTGAGAATTTACGCTACCAGAGAAGTAAAATGCACTCGATTCATGCACTAGTGATTCTGTGTTTGCCTGGTTCATCTCGGCCCTTCCCAATGGCACCACCTATCCGGCTTCATACGTTGGGGCCTAGGATATCCGACGAAATACCAACGCAGAAATGTGGGCGAATAAACTAAACCTTTCTTTTGACTTTGCTATGTTCTGGCTGAAGTACACGTTTTAAACAAGAATATGCTGCTGGGATTACCTCTGTGTTACTGTGTCATCATTCATATTTTTTTTGCATATCGTACAGAAGCCCCAATACTTATGTACGGTATGCTCCAGTTCACTCCCGCCATGCTAATTGAAAAAAAATATATATCTATGCATCTCCCCGAAGTGGGTCATGACGAGGGGGTGAAGTGGTGGGTATCGTATAGGTGATCGAGTGACCATCCGCTACAATAGTGTTGCCCCATATAATGTAAATTATGTGACATAAAGTGTTAAAAGTGACATAAATCTAGGTCCTAAGGACCTTGCTTTGTCTTCGATTGTCTACGTTGAAGTCTACGCTGAAGCCTACGTTGAAGTCCACGTTGAGGTCCACGTTGAAGTCCACGTTGAAGTCCACGTTGAAGTCAGCGACTATTTTGCAGGGTTGTGCTTGTAGGTGTTTTATAATGTTCTCTCGCAGTTGCGATTGATATAAGTTTATTGTCAAACATTTCTTTGTGTCTCACATTGTCATACGTTACCCGAGCGTTTCGCCATGTAGATGTGAATACGGACATCGAAAAAGCCTCGTCCTTAAGGTGATTCACCCCCTGAAAAAAAATCGCAGCATTTCCACGGAATGAATCTGACTAGTGGGACGAAGCGTCCGCCTGTCCGTCCGCTCTAATCGCACTACATCACGCATCGGAGGGACGAACGAATGAACGCTGCACTCCACTCATCGTCATTCACTGCGTGGATATGCTCTGAATTTCTTCTTATAACAACGCCATCGATCCTGTTTAATCGTCAACTATGCGAAAACCACTAGCTCCATCTAATGATATTATTTCCAAAGCCATATACATACAATGCCATCTAGCGAGCAATTTTCTAAACTAGAAGTGGCTACTACAACATACTACGAGGGACGACCCGCACCCTAAGGAAGTTTGCCCCCTAAAAAGCACAACGAAATACGAAGCTGCGATTAACAGCCTTTCGTTATTGGTCGCCAATTGCATTTGCATGTACAAAAAAGTGTAATGATTTAGAGCAGAATGCATGCTCAACTATGGGACGGCTATGTTTTCAGTACAAACGCTCAACGAGTTAGAGTATGATGTACTGTACTACGGAAGAGCCATAAGCTGTCCGAGTTTGTTCAAGAGAACTTTATTTCCGAAAGAAACATACACACACAGAAGACACTCATCTGTCACAATTAAGACCTGTGCGTTTAGAAAAAGTCAACGACTTGGAGTATAATTTGGTGCTCTACTATGGGAGTGCACGAATTCGGCTCGTGGGCTTCACACTTCATGAGGCCGTGTCTACGGAAATAACGGCGTGAATGAGTTCATTAACGTGTGTTTAGAACAAATGTTCTACGATTTAAAGTACTACTGTGGGAGAGCAAGAAAGTAACCTAAGACAAGACAAACGTTGTGTGTTCAGAAAGACTGTTAAACAACTTAAGAGTGCATGGTACTCTGCCAGGAGAGAGCATGAAGCCGGCCCCCACAATCACCTAGATGGTGTTCAGAAAAAAGTGTTTAACTATTTAGAATACTAGGTACTCTACTACGGGAGAGCATAAAGTCGTTCCGTGGGTATCAGTGCAGGCGTTTCAGAAGAGTAACCATCGTAAGAATCGACGATGGTGTGTTTGGAGAAACTTATTTTCACGAACAGTGAACGTCGATTACAATCCAACAAAACATCGTGATGGAACACAACACGCAAAGACAGATAAGAAAAAGTGTTTTAAAGATGTTTAACGATTACGAGTAATTCGTACTCAACTATGGGAGAGCAGTAAGCCGTCCCTAGCTACCGATCGCTCTCGTGGTCTTGGAGCCTTTGACACAAAAAGATCTGCCTACTTAAGAGGGCTGTGACATCAGGTACGTAAGTGGGCTCGATACAGTCAATTATATCGCCCAAACAAATGATTTGGTCGCTGGTTTGAATTTTAAAACCATGCACGTATTGCGAAAGTTTCAAGGGAATTGGTCGTGGAAGTCCAGTCAATAAGGGATACATAAGATTAAAGCAACGAACTTTTATTATCCAGTAAGCATGATATTTGCATTACGGCAGTAAAATTGCTTGAGTTTTTGCGGATACGGCTTTTTTTTAATAGGAGAAGGGCAAGCGGGCCCCAATATCAAGCTTGTACTGAAATAATTGGGTGCCTCCGATTATAGACGTGTAGTACATGTAGTCCAAGAGATGGCCTTCCTTTCGTAAGCCCTTTTAGTTCGCTGCTGTAATCGAACAGCTCGCCTCTGTCTCGCTATTTGTTACCGGGTGTACGGAGCTTCCTCCCCTCTATCACTCTAGATCAGCAGCTCTGAAAGAGAGATAAGTAAATAGCAGAAATGGGTGAATAAGATAAGAATTCTCGAAAACACGGAAGCCTCTCCCCCCCCCCCCTTCCCTCACAGTGCGCGTTTCCTTTCACCCACACTGCCGACCAAACTGGTTGCTATTGTCGGTTTCGAAGATTCTGATCTCGTTCGATAAGGGGTGGCTGAGTGGCCAATCTTAATTTAGCCATGCGTCGAGGAAGAGTGGCGCAGGGCTAGAGTTAGTTTTTGTACCGTCAGGTCCCACTATGCAAGTAAAAGATGAAAGTATACTCTGCAAAAAAATAGAAAAAAGAAAATAGAACAAAACCCCGATGTGTCTATAACGAAATAAAACAAAAACATCTGTGCGTCCCCTAGTACGTGTACGGCGAAAAAAAAAAAAGCGCATAAGGCGGAAACTGTATCCGACCTTCCTTAAGCTAAATTTATACAAAGGGACAGACTGATAATCTAACCAACAGATTGCCATAACATGCACAGCTCCGTAGAGTTTTTCGCTAATAATAAAAAAGGGGAACTACGGCGCCGATATAATTCAGAGACCGCAGGAATGATATGGACACACAGTACACGGATTTGTACGGTTCCTGGTGTCGCTTCGTACGATTTCTGGTGTACGATTCCAGATGTACGATTCGTACGATTCCTGGTGTGCAAACCTTGGCACAAACACGGACACAGGAGAAGAAAACAGAACTGCTACTACTACTGCAACTGATATACTACAACTAAAACTACTACATTAGTGCTGCTGCTTCTGCTCCTACTTTTGCTGTTGCTGAAGTTTCTGCTATCAATACTGCCACTACTATACTACTACTGATGACGACGATCTAGCGACCGTAGGTTGACAAAAATTGTGGAGCTTACTCAAACCCACTCTTGAAATATCTTTTGTGCTTAAGAGTCACTCTTGCTCAAGCTCACCGACACTTCTCTGAGCCGGACTCACTCGGACTCACGCTCTCGTAAATTGTCTTCAACCGGACTCACCCGGGCTCAAAATCACCAAAATATTGCTCACCCGGACTCGCTCGGACTCACCCTCACGGCTTGATTCGAGTCAGAGTAAGTACGGGTGAGTCGACTTTCTAGTTAGTTCACTGACCTATGCTAGCAACCATGCCACAGAAGAAAAAAAAATGCTCAAGGAATTGCTCAGTAGCACAAAGCAACGCAGTCCAGGTTAATTGTGTAGAGCGGCAGTGTGCTTTGAACAAACTGTCGCTGTACCAGGAGTGGGTGACAACTGTCTACATATCCAATTACGCAATTAAGCAATACCGCACAAGGTCAGTAAAGCTCAGCAAAAGTAACAGTGACACTGGTATGGCATCAGTACAAGGTAAGCCAAATCAATGTCACTCTTACTTTAACTGAGCTGACTCGCCTACGGGTTGTGCTTGCTGCCAGTGCTTTCCAAAGACAGTTCGAGAGTTCTTGACATCGAAATCGAGGTCGAAATTTTATTTTGCGACAATAGTATGATGCGGCGAGGACAGGTAAACGATGTTCTAACATCTTGAGAAACCCTCACCACCTAGTACGTACAGGATAGCAAAGAAGCGTACGGAGAATCTAATAGAAGAAATATGTTTCGCAACGTGGTTAAGAAAAGAAAGAAAAGGTGCATACAGTTCAGGCGCGCAACAAGGTAGTCGCCATACCACACCAATACAAACGCTAACCGCAGTTATTTTGGTGGTATAGTAGATATGCTAATGATATGCTCATTTATTGTGCGGCTTAGAAGTGTAGGCAGTTGAAATTTCAATGGTTTCATTTCCCTAATTTCCTCTGCATTTTGATATATACCACACTTGAAGATGACAAAAATTGCATTACATTCTAAGAGAAAGGAACGAAAAAATAAATATGTATTTTTTCCTAACATCTAATCTGCGTTTGCACCGCAGTATGTCGGTTTTTTTTCCTTATATGAGCGTATTCTGGCGATGCAAGCCGCATCTGGGGCTTGAACCCCACGTGACCTAGCTGCGTTGTGATTTTAAGGGCCAGTGTTGTTGTTAGGCCTCCAGGAGCGGGCGCGAACCCCGCCTGTACCCGGAGGTCACTGTGTCAGGAAGTGTCGCACCACGCCGCGGCTGTCAACCCGAAACATGAAGCCGTTGTCGCCGCTGCGTAGAGCCGACCTTCAGTCACCCCTGTCAACGCTGCCTGACGTTTCACGTATTTCACTCTGCTCTGGTGACACGTGCATAAGTCACCAAAAAAAGAAGGAAAAAAAAAAACCACGGACGATTGCGCGCTACTCATTAATTCGAATTCTGAACGCAGGTTTCTGTGGGACCCAGGCGACTGTGTTTGAAGTTTCGGGAGCTTAGGCTTAATACCACGCCACAAATCATAATTTTTGTGAAGTAGGACAGCACCTACTATGTCATTGTTCGTCTTTTTGCGTGTCGGTCAGATACTGGTAACACATCTGTAAGGCATTTTATTATGTGCACGTTGCTGAGCCGCATGTGGCTAATGGCGAGGAAGAATAACGGCTTATCACTTTGCGGTGGGTGGGAAGCATTAAAACGCACACTCATTGCGCAATGAGCAACTAACTTCCACATTCTTTTACGCTATGTTGATAGCGCTTTCAGTACATACAGTGCTCGCTCACAGATTCTTGGAACTAATTCGGAATATGCAGTGCTTCACGGTACGCCAAACTTGAATCTGCGAAACACAACCTAATGATATAAGGACCTCGGTCACATTCATACGGTAAAATACTTGTTTCAGTGTAGTAATAATAATTAAAAATGAAGCTTAGTAGATATTTCTCAAGAGTCGCAAAATGATATTGCGTACATCGTATATGGACGCGCTTCTTGAGTATCGATGATGTGTTCGTAATTAGGTGTTCAATTGAATAAAGTTTATTGACTATCTGACTGACTAGCATTGCACTGATTTCTTGGCAATCGTAGTGATTTCTAACTTTCCTGCTATCATTATTCCTAATTTTCATAATTATTGTGTGTTATATAGCCCTTTGTATATTTAGCCTACAACCCTTTGCTTGCGGAATGTTGCCTGCAGTAATATCCTAACATAAGAAAACGTAAGTATGACACAGTTCTCCCGAGAAAGGAATAATAATAGCACAAAACATTGAGTATATTAGTGCTTCCTACTCTAAAAAAGCGCTCACTTCATCCTTAAGCTTACGCTCAAGCTTCACTAGATCCTTCTTCTTAGAAGTAGCGGCGTGATTTGAGTGGATGACCCAATTACGTAATGCCGGTCACTTGGCCTTATGTAAAATTCCGCTGACATCTCCGCAGAAGTCTTCACGCCACCGCGACGGCCACCATTTTCTGGTCGATATGGCACGAGGCGTGAAGTGAACGTGTACGCGAAAATATATACACACCGATAGGTAACCGAGACAGCGAAACAAGTGCGAAAACACTTCGACCCGATCGATAACACATTAAAGGAAAAAAAAAACGCCGACTTCCAGAGCAGCTGCGTTTTCATTGATGCCGCATTCTAGCATCGACCTGGCATCGTTATGATCAATGTTGCCATGGCTATGGCGAGTGTGCCCATTATTCACAAAGTCCGTGTGCCGTACACACTGATAGAAAACAAAGCAGTACATGCACGGGAATGCACACTTCTCACCCTTTCCTCACTGTCCATCCCCACTTTCGTACATGCTAGGCCTGAGCCTTTAGTTGGCCGGCGGCTGTCGTAATCTGTGAGACGAAGAAGAATCTGCTGTTATCCATCTTACATGTGTGGGTTTATTATAGCATTATTTTGGGCGGCAGTGTGTCAACCAACAGCACGACTCTGAGAAACAAGCGGCTTTCGTCTTATTGAACCCCGTGTACATAAGTAATCATGCCAGTGACATCGTTTCCGAAAACGAGGTTAACATGCATTCGTTTCGTGCAGAGTAACGCTAGGCAAACAGACAGCTCCTGGAAGGCTACACGTCAGCATAACTTTCAGTGTCATAGCAAGGGCTAACACAGCTCAGTATTCATGGCGACATTTCAGTACCCGCAAAAGACAAGGGCGCAATGTAGTTAACAAATGTTTGTACCCTACACGGTGTCCAGCCTTTTAAGGGCGAAGCTCCTTAAGGCGTGGGTTGGTCGTCACTTGTATGCATGCATGTATGTAGTAACCATTTCACTGCATATCCACGAAGCGAATGATGATGAGTGGGGTGAAGCTTCGGAGCGTTTTATCGGCAAACCATGAATCATCAGCTGGCGGCGTTCGTCCATCGTCTGTCTGTCTGACGCACGGACGGATGGACAGATGCACGGACGGACGGACGTATGAACGAACGCAGGGACGGACGCACAGACGCACGGACGGAAGCGTGGACGGACTGACAAACGCTTCGCCCAACTCATAATCGTTCACTCTGTGGATATCCAGTAATTTGTTTTTTTTCTTTTCTGTGAGATATGTGAGACAACTGCGACTACTGAACACCTCTTGTGCGTCTGCCCCTGATACATCACGCAAATAAATTCGATGGTCACAGTCTTATTGAAACGTATGATGCAAAAGGTTTGAGAAAAAGTTCTATTGGGGCAACGACTTGGTCATCAGCGCAATATCATGAAAGCGCCTAACAAGTTTTTTGCGCGAAACAGAGCTCGACAAGAGAAAATAGTTTTTGGAGAATAAAGCATTCACTTCGTCGCCACCTACATCCTTATCATCATCAGCACCTTCTACTTCCTTTCTTTACCACCTCCCCTCCTTTCCTAACGCTTAGTAGCAGGCCAGAATCGATTCAGGTTGACCTTCCAGCTTTTCTGCCCCAATAAACCTTTCTCTCTCTATCTGAATCTGAGTTATTCTTTTCTTTCGCGCGTTGAAATATCACCATTTGTGGTAACGAACTCATCTAGGTTTCACTTCTACAGCTTATTATCGACCACGAATGTGAGAAAGTAAAAACAAACAAACGAAAACTAAACAAGTGATTGCTCTAACTTTCTGAATCTACATTGTAAAAAAAAAAAGAAATTCACGAAGTACGTATGAAAAGACAAAATGGTACTCACATCATGTACCTTAGCAGGAAAAAAAAATAGTGACATGCTCAACGAAAAGCTGGGAGTGACGTGAACTTTCAAATATGTGCTTATGTCGGTGTCTGAGAGAGAGAGAGAGAGAGAACGAGACCATGCTACGACACAGCTTCCGAAATAGAAGGCAAAACATACTCCCCGACATCTTTCTTGCTTCCTTCTTTCCCCCAGCATGTACTCTGTCATCTATATACTACGCCAGCAGTACGCTGGTCCTCTGAATTCTCACGGAAAACACAGCAGTTGAACGTGAAACACCACTCGCAGCATATCGCATGATTGATTGATTGATAAGTGGCGTTTAAAGTCCGAAAATGACCATATGATTATGAAAGACGCCGTAGTGGAGGGCTCCGGAAATTTCGACCACCTGCGGTTTTTTAACGTGCACCCAAATCTGAGCACATGGGCCTACAACATTTCCGCCTCTATCGGAAATGCAGCCGCCGCTGCCGGGATTCAAACCCGCGGCTTGCGGGTCAGCAGCCGAGTACCTTAGCCACTAGACCACAGTGACGGGGCAGCATATCGCATGATAATGATGTTGATGCGATCAACCGGACTACTAATATTTTTCCTTTTGATGATGCGGCCAATCGTTTCGTGGTCCCACTACAGAAAGCACAGCAGTGATACCAGCACCATTAGGCGTGTGCGCCTTGCTTGACTCATTGTGCAAACCCGTCATTAGCACTTATCAGCATAGGTGGGCGCAGGGTTCCCCTTCAGGGGGGGGGCAAAGGTCTATTGCCGCACCCCCCCCCCCCCTAAGTCATAATATGGAGCACACTTTGCGCCTCTTGTCCTCTTAGGTGACAATGGTAGGGGTGCCACCACCCCTGCCCCATGCACACGCCTGTAGTAAACAGAAAGCCATGGCATGAATACGGCAGGCAAATTACGTCATATGTACACACGAATAATTTACTAGATGGCGCTGCAGCTTGCCACTCGCTCCTTTTTTCCCGTTGTCGGTGATGTTACGCTCTAAAAGGCATACATCGGAGGACGACAAGCACGTGAGAAATATCTCTTTGGGCACTGACGCAAATATCTCAGCTCATCAGGATGGCCACGCATAAAGAAGCTAAATGTATGTAGATGTCTTCCAAATTCGTCTGCACTTTCCTGAATTTTTTTTATTTTTTATTCTCTGCCATCTAAATACGTAGGCTTGGTGCCCCTTTTGCAAGACTAGCTGACCGGCCCCTCTTTCTTTCGTAGTGCTGTTCATATGCTCAAGTGACTAACCACAACGATATATACTGCATTACACGTTATACGCTGTCTGTGCACACCATTATAGCCATCATTCTTAAAATAGTGGCAGCCGCATCAACCGAAACTTTGCCTCACATGCGCCTAAACGTGTGCGTTGATTCCGCACAGTCCTTCTGTCCCCCGGTGTACACTTTGCGTCTTTGAGAAAACCAGAGTATAGTGCACTTTTTTTGGCACTTTTTTATGTTCTATTCTTTCCATGTCTTTCTCTCCCGTAATTCCCTTCCCCCAGTGTAGGACAGAAAACAGGACACCCGTCTGACTGACCTTCCTTCTTTTCCTTTCTCTTCCATCTCCGTATAAGTCCAAAGCATTTATACGCTTCGTCTAGAGTTAATTTATGTGGCTGTCTATCAGACAGAAGCTGGAGTTATTATATGCGGCTACCTTCTGGAAGCCGCATAGTGGAATTGACTTCGTTCTTTCTTCGGCGACGGCTCTGTTCCTGCCTGCTATCTTATCATCACATCTATTTCAGGTTTCTTGCTTATAGCACTGCTTATCACCTGTACAACTGCAGATATACGGCTTATCGTGAAAGGTGTATTATATATAGTTCATGTTAACTTATGAAGCAGCGCACGGAGACAAGCACGAAGAGAACGAAAGGAACACCGCTGCACTGGCAACTAGTTTATTTTGAAGAAAGAACACGGTTGCTATACAACATTCAATATATATAGTTTTGTTCTTTCTGCGTCAGTGATCCACATCGGTAGCAGTTGACGCAAGTTTTCACACAGCAGGAAAACTCGCTCAGCGATGCGTGTGAATATTATCGCACTTATAAAAAAAAAGCACTGACGCAGTGTCTCAAAACAAAGCTATACTCAGAAGCACCCTTATAATTGCTTCGTAGAATAAGGCAAAAATAGAAGCACGTTCCTTGAACTCCCATCAGTAAACAGAATGTCACCGATACGTGTATTGACCCCTGCGAACGACGACGGAAGAACATGGACAGCGCTCGCAATCTACAGATCAGCCAGGCATACAGAAAAATCACTTTTTTTTGCTCTCGCGGACGAAGGGGGCAACGATCAACATTGCCTCGCTTCGAAAGCCGCGTCCGGCGAAGGGTCAACTGCGCGCGACGGTGACGCATATACCGAGAAATCGATGCTAGCGCAACCTAGCGTCGCCACTGATAGCTACGGCTGCTCGTCGTCGCAAAAATCGATGACGACAGATGTCACGTGGTCACAAACTGCGGCGGCGCGTTTGTACCCCGAGCAAATCGAAAAACTCATTGTCGTAGCACCCCGCTCACTCTGTCGCTGTCGTTGTGTCAGAAGGCACGCGAGGTCTTGGCGAGCTGAGGCTCGATGACTGCCGGCTCGATGTGCTAACCTCCTCCGCAACAGCGGATCGACCATCACCTGTTGGATTGACTTTTGGTTACCTGCGCAGTTTCAAAACGTCCGTCGAGTTGACTGCGTTTGTTCTAGAGCTTTGTTATGTGTAAGTGTAGTTAGGGCCAAGTTCTTGAAGGCGAGGAACTGTGAACCCCCGCAATCCAAGACAGCGAGAGTTCGCTTCCCTCGATCCGTGTTGGTTACCCGGGGATCTGAATGTTCTCGCACGTAAAGTTACATATATGGCTACGTAATTAAGGTCCCCCCTATGTCTCGACCTGAGTGGTCCTTATCGGTTCACGCACTCGTATTACCCGAGGAACTCCTCAAACCTCAATTGGCGGACACATAGGTAAACTGATCACCATCGCTGCCTTTTGCGGGAAAAAGAGAGCAGGAGGAAAATACAGTTCGAGCCTTGTTAGATGAACTGACTGTCGAACGCCTTTCTGAACAAGACAGTAAGGAACGTAAGCTCACTTTCATATCAACTCACGGCTGAACTCTATACTCTTCCCATCCGTCGGGTGTAGTTGTCGCTTCATACCATCAAATGCTGCGCTAACAAAGCCTTTTAAACCTGGTCGTTACTTGAAATCATTGGCCAGTTGACTACGCGCGCAGATTCGCACATCTGCCTCTGACGCCGGTGACGCCCGCCGAGGAAGGCGTTACATTCCACACTGAGTGCGCCTACATCGATGCAAGAGTCCAAGGCGGTGAAACCGCACTGAGCGTAAATTTTCGTGGTGTCTTTAGACCAGTGAACTGTGCGTGCACCATGGGTTGCGCAAACGCCAAGGCTGCCGGAATGCCATCATCGGGCAAGACGGACTATCCACTAGCGGTGACCGATGGTTCTGACGGCACCAACTTCATCAACCAGGTGCCCAAAGTGATCATCAACGGCGGAGACGTGTTGGACAACGAGCACCGCGTCAATGGTGGCGCTGATCACACTGAGGACAAAGCGAACGGAAACGCAGGTGAGAGGGACACGGCTATTTTTTAACGATTAACAAAAAGATTTAACTAGTGACTTTCTTTTTAGTTTATTTGTTACTTCCCATACACGAAAATGCATAGGAACTTTTTGTTCCGTAAGATGAAACAGCGCAAAGAAGGCAGGTGAAATCGAAAGAGGCGAGGACACAGTGCTGACCCACACCTATTTTGTCTCTTCAATGCCTTTAAAGGGCCTCGAACAAACTGAATTCATGCAAAGAAATAACCCATAATTCTCCCTTGCTATTTCCCGCCTACTGAGCCCAATTCGGGATGGAAGCGATCTGTTTACATGACGTCACGAGGTAATAAGCTGTTGATTGGTCATTATAAGAGTGATATCAGCACGTGAATAGTACACTGGTTGGCCATGCAGTCGCATGCCCGTTCCAACTTGTCTCGCATCACTACAGGGCGTAAAAAAAAAACTGATTTCACTTCGTTGTTTGTTGTTTCGGATGCGCTAGCCAAGATAATAGCGTCATGGTATAGCCGATAGACGCGACATCCTGATAGGCTCAGCGCTTAGTGGTTAGATTGTCCACTTGCTTTGCGAACAAGTGACTAGTGAGAATTAGTGAAAGAAAGAGTACGCTAACGGCAAAAGAAACTACTCTTTTGTCTTTGAACAAGAAATGCTTCAGGAGCCTTTATAGTAATTTGCGAAGACAATAACTTATGTGAAGAAGTTGTCCAAAATAACTAAATAAGCCAAAATTGTTGAAAAAACATTAAGGTTGCAAAAACAATAAAGTTGCAAAACAATGAAGTTGTAAAACAATAAAGTTACAAAACAATTAAGTTGTAAAACAATGAAGTTGTTACCGAAAATCAGCGATGACTAAAACCTAAATAGTGAAGCACGCGAATCTCCCCCATATCGAAAGTCACCAAGTTATATACGAACAAATATAAACGCTGAAAAACAAAACAAAAAGCTAGACAGATTCCACGTACCATGGGAATCGATGTTCAGCGAATCATGCGTAGGGAAGGTGACTGTAGTGCGTGTGTGTTTTATTGATAGAAACGTTATGAAATGGCGCTAAATGTATGCACAAATGTTGCACGTACAGGCATATGTTGAATGGTCATATATGTTTTATATAACCAGTTGTTTACTGTTGCGTAACGATGACAACAAGCAAGATGGGTATTACCAACATTGGAAGCGGCATGCTGATATGTAGCTCTTCTGCTCACTAGCCTTAGCTAGCGTTACGTAGACCAACTTTAGTGGATGTACGTAAACGAGGGGCTGGCTGGCGATCACGGGTGAAGAAATGTACACAATTGCATTACACTCTTAAAAAAAAGGTTGTAGTATACTTACTAAGTTCGGTTTACTAACCAGTTGTAACTTATGTTACTAATCGGTTAGCAAATGAAGTTAGTAACGGGGAGGTTAGTAACCATTACTACCTCCATCGTTACTAAAGTAGGTAGTAATGGTTGCTAACAAAAAAAATATACTGGACGTGACCATTTCGCCTTATGAATCACCCGTTTTATAACGGTGTTTTTCGCGAGCATCAGCATTTTGACATATTCCTGAGTAATTAAGCACATAACGTCATATAAAAGAACAGCACACATACACGAGTCTGGACAGGAACAATGCTGGAGAGGGACAATGGCAGAGCAGAAAACATGGCTGAAAAGGAGGTGCCGGTGTGCAAGCTTTGTCGGTATCGCTGCACGTGCCTCCAATGTGACTACAGAATTGGACAATGAAAGGTTGCGGGCACGACAAGGCGCGGGCGGAGACTTGCTGAGACCATCGGTCTCAGCAAGTCTGCAATGACTGTTTGACAGTCATTGCAGACTTGCTGCAATGGCGGTCAAACGATGGTCTCAGCAATGACTGCAATGACAGTCATTGCAGTGTAAATATGACGACGATAAGACAAAAGACAGTCGGCAGACCGAAATCGGTGTCGTGTCTCTCTAGCGTAAACGCGTCTTAAGAGGCGAGCGTCGACTCGCCTCGCCGGGATCAGTCAGCGTCTCCTCGAGACAGCGCTGAACCTGTTCCTTCGGCAGGTTGGGAGCGAGGTACAGCGCGATGATCATGACGACGCCAATGCGCACGGCAACGCACTCGAAGCGGGAGCGTCGTTGAGAAGCTCCGGATCGTTATTCCAGTACTTACGGGTCGGTGGCGTGGTGCGCGATGGTCGCGGTAGCGGAGCGAACGGCGGCAGCTGAGGGCGCTGCGGCGAGTGCCCAGAGGGCGAGGGAGAGATTGACGTCACCATGCACCGCGAGGGGAGCGTGACGTGAGAGCGCAGCTGCGGCGTGACCTACTTGGCACTGCTGCAACACCTGCGGCGAGGTGAGCGCCTTGTGGCGCGTTCGTACGGACGCAAGGAGGGACAGCGTTACACCGGCTAGTAAAATAGTTGCTTCGTATCTGATAATTATACCATCTTCCGCTAAAGGGAACAATGAGTAGCATGCGATGCAGCGCATGGGTCGACTTCAGCTTAAGTTCCATTCAGCAAGTTCCGTTCTTCCCGGGCACCTTGCCCGATGTTAACACGGCCTTGCAGGAGCACACTATGAATTCAAAGTAGTTTCTGTTGCCGTTACTCGTCCCGAACTCTCGTTGGAACAAACCACGCGGATTAATCGCCATGTCATGCAGGAGCACGGGCGTTCATCGCGCATCTGCCGAATCTCGTTCCCCGACGCCATTGCGCGATTGCGGAGAAAGTGTAAGAGGGAGAGGACACAGCCTCTTGTACGGCCACTAACGCAAGTCCGAACGCGCTAGCGCGCGCCAGCACGTTTTGGCTGGAATACAACGCGTATTCTCTCGCTCTTACACTCTCTTACACCCTTATACTCTTTCAGCAATCACATGATTGCTGAGAGAGTGTAAGGGCGATAGGACACATCGTCTTACCCAGTATTACCCCGCCCTTACCCACGCCTGAACGTGCCAGCGCGTGAGCGCTTCTGACAGTACCTGGACCAGCTGTTGCGCATGCACAGTAAGGGGTGGCAACTCACACCAGATTGAGCTCGACCATAAGCTGCTTCGCATCTATAAAGAGTACAAGAGGGATGAGAAGGCGTGTAGATGTAAGATCCCCCTAAACACAAAGGTATTTTTAGGAGCAAAGCTTCTTAAGCCGTGGTCGTGCGTCCGCGACGTATGTAGTAGTAGTAGTAGTAGTAGTAGTAGTAGTAGTCATAGTAGTAGGTAGCCACCTCCACGACCGGACTAGAGGAGGGGCACGTGCGCACTCTTTGAGGAGAAAACCCGCACGCGGTAATCATAAATAAAAAAATTGCCCACAGCTTCCCTCGGGGGAACACTGAGGAGGATGCGGAGCATATAATTGGTTAACGGGGTGTTAAAGTGCGACTTACTTGGGTCGATGGCTAAATTGGTTAACGTGGTTGTGAAATGGGGTGTTAAATTGCGACTTACTTGGGTCGATGGCTAAATTGGTTAACGTGGTTGTAGGAGGGGGTGTTAAATGAGTGAACACGTACACACGTATGCGAAAGGGCGGCGCTGGTCGAAGGGACGTCGATCATTGTGTTTGTGGATTCGTTGGAATTCATTTCACCGCGACCTTGGACGTCGACGCGCCGTACAAACCAACCGACGAGCGGCAACTGAGCGAGCGAGCGCCGACCTTGAGTATATATAGAGCGCGACGGCGCATGCACTGTCAGCTGTCGAATGTTCGAGAAGGGGGAGAAGCGCAACGGCGCATGCGCGCGCGTCAGCTGCCGATGTTCTCGAAGCGCGACGGCGCATGCGCGCGCGTCAGCTGTCGAATGTTCGAGAAGCGGTGCGGACGGCGCGGACGGCGTGGACGGCGCGGACGGCGTGGACGGCGCACTACAAGGCGCGAGTATAAGATGCTTCCGCATCTAAAAGATAGTTGCTTCTCATAAAATACCCCACGTAGACGAGTATCGGTGACTTAAACTGTTTGAATTTGATGCTTACTAAAAAACTGGAACAGAAGGACGCACTTTGAGCACTATATGATCAGAAAGTGTTGCCACATGAAACTCGCTGGGTGGGACCTCCTTGGTTTTAGCAAGGTTTAGGGAGGGTTGGGCCGCAGTGCGAACAAGCGGCGATGAAAGGTGGTAACTGGACAGGAAGCGCAGGCCTTTAGAGAGGACGCGCGTGCCGCTTCCTCTAGTCCGGCCGTGGCACCTCTCTTTTAGTCCTTAAAATGTCCGCTAGATGGTGGTACTTTTATATGATGAATATTGTCACATGCGTCCCGCGAAAAAGACGAAGGCGACAGCGCATACGCGCATCTGCACGCTTTTATGCAGAACGCAACAACGAGAAAGATGAGGAACTCTCTCTCACGCGGTTAACAAAAAGACCGACCCGCTGCTGTTTTCTCAGCGTCTTCGAGTACGACCTCTCTCTTGACGTCGCGACACTGGTGGAGGTGCTGGGGCCTGCAACCTGATGCAAGAAAGCGTTGTTCGGGACCGTACACCCAGTCCGGAGCCTCAACGTCTTGTTGCGACTCCAGTACACCGATTCAGCCGGCGCCTATTAGGCCTAAGCCCAGAACTCTTGACGGCATCTCCTGTTACCAACATGGCGGCCCCTTCAGCGTCTGCGAATCTTCCCCCGGCCCAGACGACTCACCCTTACCAGGTAACTTTTGAGACTCCTCGTGTTCCCGAAGTCTTCCGTGGAGAACCGTATGAAGATGTCGAGGACTGGCTCGACCAGTTCGAGCGGACCGCTGTGGTGAATCGTTGGAGCGTGCAAGAAAAACTTGGCCGTGCCTACTTCGCAATGGAAAATAGCGCTCGCACATGGTACGAGAACAGGGAGCCTACTTTCCAAACCTGGGACAATTTCCGCCAAAAGCTTCTCGAGACGTTCCTGAGTGCGGACCGACGGGATCTCGCACAGCAGATGATCGAAGCTCGCATGCAAAAGCCGAACGAAAGCGTGGCCATGTTCACTGAAGATATGGCCCGCCTATTTCGCCGCGCTAACCCTGACATGCCCGAGGCAAGGAAAGTTCGTCATCTGATGCGGGGAGTTAAGGAACCGCTTTTCGCCGGCCTTGTACGAAATCCGCCAACAACAGTGGATGAATTCATCAAAGAGGCGACTGTCATTGAGCGGGCGCTCCGGCAACGATGCCGCCACTTTGACCGCCTGCCCGACCAAACGCCTGTTGGTGCCGCCGCTCAAAACGCCGCCGTTTCTGAAAACTCTTTACGGCAAATGATTCGACAAATCCTGCGGGAAGAGCTGCGGACCCTCGGCCTTCCGTCTCCCGATCCCCCAGTTGCTTCTGTTGCAGAAATCGTGCGCCAGGAACTACGGCAAGCCTTTCCCTCACCGGCGCCACCACCCGAACCACGTCCACTGACCTATGCTGATGCCGTCCGCCGTCATCCGCCTGCCCCAGAAGAACCACCCTTTCAGCCACGGCCCGTTACCTTGCCGTGGTGGCAGCGTGAACCTGTGCGGCGACCACCAGTACGTCGGACCGACTCGTGGCGCACCGCCGACCGTCGACCCCTTTGTTTCCACTGCGGCGAACCAGGCCACATCTCGCGCTACTGCCGTCATCGAGAAACCCGGTTTGGAACCTTTTCTCGGCCCGCTTCTTTTTATTCTGGAGACCCTCGTGACCATGGTGCTGATCATCTACCGACCAACCAAGCGTCTTCACCAAGTCGTCGCTGGCGGTCTCCCTCACCTGCACGAGGTCAGAATTCCCCGAATCGCCAAAGATACGCGGACGCCATCAGAAACCGCTCCCCAAGCCCGTGCCAGGGAAACTAACTGCCGCGACCTCCGGGGGCAAGGTTGCCAATTGCCGAGGCGCCAAAAAGACCCCTTTGCCTCTACAAAAAGACGACGTGACGACGGTGATGACGAAGACGACAACAACCACGAGTACTACTGCCAATGAATTTGTACGTGCCGACCTCACTGTTATTATAGACGGACACCACGTAACAGCACTGGTTGACACTGGTGCTGACTTCTCTATTATGCGACAAGAGCTCGCCGACCGCCTTAAGAAGGTTAAGACGCCGTGGAGTGGGCCGAGCATAAGGAGTGCTGGTGGGCAGCTAATGACGCCAACCGGTAAATGCACCGCTCGGCTCGTAATCGATGATTCGAACTACGTCGCCACTTTTGTCATTTTACCGGACTGTTGTGAAGAGTTGATTTTGGGTATGGATTTTCTGCGAGAGTACGGTGCTGTCATCAACATCCCAGAACGTATCGTCACCTTTTCCGCCCATCCTTACGTCGACGCCACCACTGAAGAACAACTGCAACGTTTACGTGTAGCCGATGATGTGATGCTCCCGCCGAGATCTTGCTGCCTTGTGTCGGTGTTGTGTGAACGGCCGTGCCGTAATGAGGTGATAGCGGAGCGAATAGACACGCTATTGCTTACGCAAGGTGTTTCAATAGCGAAAGGCATTCTGGCACTAATTGATGGGCGGGCAGAAGTCCTCATCACCAACTTCAGCAACGAGCGTCGTCACATCCAGAAGGGCACCGCGATTGCCTACTACGACGACGTGGACCAAGCCAGAGATTGCTTCGCTTTGCAACCGGACGAGGCGACCATCCCAGCCTCGACACCTTTGTCTGTCAACATTTGCTCAACCCTGTCAGCCTCGGAAAAACAGCGCCTACTAGAGCTGATACACCAGTTCAAAAATTGTTTTTCGTGCACGTCGAAAGTCAAGCAAACACCACTGACCCGGCACCGAATCATCATTGAAGAAATACGAGACCGATCCGTCAAAACCCATACCGTGTGGCTCCGAAAGAACGTGAGGAGATCCAAAAGCAAGTTCAGAAGATGCTCCAAGATGACGTAATACAGCCTTCCAAGAGTCCCTGGGCATCCCCCGTGGTATTGGTTAAAAAGAAAGACGGCAGCTTGCGTTTCTGTATAGATTACCGCAAGTTAAACCAAGTAACGAAGAAAGACGTCTACCCACTGCCACGTATAGATGACTCTCTTGATCGGCTGCGGCATGCACGCTATTTCTCATCGATGGACCTGCGAAGTGGCTATTGGCAAATAGAGGTCGACGAGAGAGACCGTGAGAAAACTGCTTTCGTGACGCCCGACGGTCTTTATGAATTTAAAGTGCTTCCATTCGGGTTATGCTCAGCGCCAGCCACTTTTCAGCGTTTAATGGACACTGTGCTATCAGGACTTAAGTGGCAGACATGCTTGGTTTATCTAGACGACGTTGTCGTCTTCTCAGCTACATTCGAGGAACACCTAAGTCGATTATTCGCAGTTCTAGAAGCTATACGTTCGGCTGGCCTGACTTTAAAGCCAGAGAAGTGCCATTTCGGTTTCAACGAACTTTGCTTCTTAGGCCACGTGGTCAGCCACGAAGGTGTTCGACCTGACCCGGGCAAAATCGACGCTGTCGCAAAGTTTCCCGCACCGCATGACAAAAGAGCAGTGAGACGCTTCTTAGGCCTCTGCGCTTATTACCGACGATTCATCGCCAACTTTTCGTCTATTGCGGCGCCTCTGACGCGGCTCACACGAGAGGATGTCCCCTTTCTTTGGAGCGAAAAGGAACAAACAGCGTTCAACGAATTACGCCAACGCCTCCAAACACCTCCGGTTCTGGCGCACTTTGACCAGGAAGCGCCAACAGCACTTCACACCGACGCAAGCAATGTAGGCCTGGGCGCCGTACTGATACAATGGCAAGATAACTCCGAGAAAGTGATAGCCTATGCCAGCAGAGCTCTCTCTCGCACGGAAGAGAACTACTCGACTACCGAGAAAGAGTGCCTCGCCGTGGTTTGGGCGGTTCTCAAATTTCGACCGTATCTGTACGGCCGCTCATTCAAGGTCGTCAGTGATCACCACTCGCTTTGCTGGCTCACTAACTTGAAAGACCCATCCGGCCGTTTAGCACGCTGGAGCCTTCGGCTTCAGGAGTTTGATATGACCATTATTTATAAATCAGGGAAGAAGCACACCGACGCAGACTGTCTCTCGCGGTCACCCGTTGAGCCTGCCGCTATTAATGACGAGTCTATGGACGCCGCATTCTTGGGAGTCATCAACGCGGCCACTATCTCACAAGAGCAGCGCCGTGACCCTGACCTGCTTTCGCTTATCGATTTCTTAGAAGGACGACGGGAAGACGTGCCGCGAATTTTTGCGAGAGGAGTGCCATCTTTTTGTTTAAGGAACGACGTCCTATACAAGAAAAACTTTTCTCCCACCGGCAGCCCATACTTGCTCGTCGTCCCTGCATCACTGCGAAAAGAAATTCTGGAAGCCTGCCATGATGAAGTCACCTCTGGTCATCTCGGTTACACTCGAACATTGTCCCGTCTGCAAAACAGTTACTACTGGCCTAACCTACCTGCTGCTGTGAAACATCACGTCCAAACATGTGCCGACTGTCAAAGACGCAAAGCACCACCCGGCAGGCCGGCAGGCTTATTACATTCCGTTCAAGTGCCAGCAAAGCCATTCGCCCAAATCGGAATGGATTTCCTGGGCCCATTCCCAACTTCTACCACAGGGAACAGATGGATCATTGTCGCCACTGATTACTTGTCTCGCTACGCAGAAACTAAAGCCATGCCGAGGGCCACAGCAGCAGAAGCGGCTCATTTCTTCATAGAAAACGTCGTCCTTCGGCATGGTGCTCCAACAGTTCTCATCACGGATAGAGGAACTGCGTTCGTGGCGAAACTTTTGGAGTCGGTTCTCAGGCTCAGTGGTACAGCTCACCGGAGAACAACGGCGTACCACCCACAAACGAACGGACTAACAGAGCGGCTTAATAAGACCCTCGCAGACATGCTCTGCATGTATGTCGACACAGAACACAAGAACTGGGACGAAATCTTGCCTTATGTGACCTTCGCCTATAATACTGCCCGGCAGGAAACTACCGGAATGACGCCGTTTAGTTTAATACACGGGCGCGAAGTCACTACAACGTTGGACGCTATGCTGCCGCACGAGTGTGACGACACTCACGCTGACGCCGAAGAATTTGGTCAGCGTGCCGAAGAAGCCCGACAGCTAGCCCGCGTGCGTATTTGTCACCAGCAACACAAAGATGCGAAACGGTACGACCTACGACATAAATTGGTAACCTACAAACCAGGCGACAAGGTATGGGTCTGGATCCCAATACGTCGACGCGGACTTTCAGAAAAGCTATTACGACGATACTTTGGCCCATATCGAGTCACCCGACGATTGAACGACATCAACTACGAAGTTATTCCCGACGGCGATTGCAGTTCCAGTCGCCGAAACTGCTCACCCGAAATCGTGCATGTCATCCGGATGAAACCCTACTTGTCCAGCTAACTCTCGTTTGTCCTGTGCGTGCCGGTGCATATGTGCGTTTTTATAAGTAGAGTGCCTTGGCTGCGCATCGGGACGATGCCATTTTTGGAGGGAGGCAAATGTCACATGCGTCCCGCGAAAAAGACGAAGGCGACAGCGCATACGCGCATCTGCACGCTTTTATGCAGAACGCAACAACGAGAAAGATGAGGAACTCTCTCTCACGCGGTTAACAAAAAGACCGACCCGCTGCTGTTTTCTCAGCGTCTTCGAGTACGACCTCTCTCTTGACGTCGCGACAATATATTGTCACGAGACTTCAGAAATGCAAGGGGATGATAATTGGCCAAGATGTAGCCAGCTTTTGGAAAGCGCATCCGTCGCGGCTGGATCTTGAGCAAAGAAGACGCACGCGATCTTATTTTGTTTTTCAGGGTGAGAGCCGCTAACCTATTACATGCAGGTGGCATTATCCCACCTTTCAAAAACAAAAAAAAACACAAAAAAGATAAAAGAGAGAAAAGACAAGACATAGCATTGTTATAACATAGGAGCGTGAAGAAAAAAAAAAGAAAATAGAAATCCCAGATAAACGGAAAGCAGAAAATAAAGATCGTGACAATAAGAAAAAAGTCAATGAACGAGCAAGAAAGTTCGCGAAAATGAATGAAAAACACAAAGACTGGTGAATGATAAAAAAAAAGGAAGTTACGAAGGCGCAACGAACGGTTTCATGCGCAAAACATGAACTTTCGTTTCATGGCCGATCCTCCCATGGTGGGTTGCGCCAGGGTAAAAGGAACAAACAAACAATGAATGACATCCGGGCTTGGTTGTGTGCTGGTCCGTGCCTGTGGTGTTGTTGAGTCCGGGACCACTTCGTAGTTAACGTCTCTGACGCGGCGTAGCACTTTGTATGGGCCGAGATGCTAAGTAGCTTTTCCCTGAGGTCTCGGAGGCGAACGGGCCCTCACACCCAAACTTGGTCTCCGGGTTTGTAGAGCACGTCCCTGTGGTGCGTATTATAGCATCGTGCATCTGCTTGCTGCTGCTGGCAGATGTGCAGTCGTTCAAGCTTCCTCAGCACGCTCTACGAGTTCCTCGGCGTAACTTGCTAACTCATCATTGTCTTGACATGGTAGCATGGAGTCGAGCATGGTCTGCACTTCGCGGCCGTAGAGAAACCGAATTGGCGTGAATCGCGTGGTCTCTTGCACGGCGGTGTTATACGCGAAGTTCACGTAAGGCAAGATCCGGTCCCATGCCTTGTGCTGTACGTCGATCTACATTGCGATAATGTCTGCGAGCGTCTTATTCAGCCGCTGGGTAAGCCCGTTCGTTTGCGGATGGTACGCGGTTGTCTTTCAGTGCCTGGTGTTGCTTAGTTCAAATACTTCTTCCATAAGCTGTGCTGTGAATGCTGTGCATCTGTCAGTTATGACGCTAGAAGGGGCACCGTGACGCAACACGATGTTGCGCATGAAAATAACACTACATCTTACGTGATTCTTAAAGAGAAAAGAAATGTGAGCCCTGTAACTGTCTGCATCAGAGTGCGACACCTCAACAGTAGCTCACGAGGGATGGAGGTAAGTAGGAATTAAAAGGATATGATTAAAGGTATAGAGATAGAGAGGGGGAAGGAGAGAGCGTGGGGCAGAGACAGTGATACCCAGAAGCAAGGAGAAGACAGGAAAGGTGGACACGGTCGCAGCAGTCCGAGTTCGGGGCACCACTCAGCAAGAGCTCTTGTCGGCGTCAGGAGATGGCGTAGGGTGAGCTAGTCGGCCAGAGCTGCGCTGTCATCAGAGGTTTCGGGGGCACAACCGGTCGGCACGAAATCCAGAGAGTGAGTCCTCGCTACCTCAGAGGCTGTGGATCGTGGGATCGCCTGTGTCTCAGCGTAGCGTGTTGAATAATCGGTCGCTACGATCACCCATTTGTTGCCGTCATAAAACAGGGGAAGTGGGCCTAGAATGTCCATGCCAACTAGTTCGAACGGCGCACCGGGTGCTTCAATTGGCTGAAATAAGCCAGCCGGCTTAACAAATAGTTGCTTTCGGCGCTGGCACTCCCGACAGTCTTTGGCGTACTGTTTGACGCTTGTCGAAAGTCCAGGCCAATAGGACTTCTCGCTCAATCTGGCAAGCGTACGTGAGTAGCCTAAGGGGCCAGACGTGGGTTTGTCATGGCAAGCAAAAAGGACGTCGTCTTGCATGTCCCGAGGAATCACCAGGAGGCAGGCACGGTTGTTCAAATGGGCGTACTTCTTGTATAGCTCGCCGTCTCGTAGGCAAGACGACGTCAACGAGTGGGAGAGATGACGTGGTATAGTTGTGTGATGGCCCTCCGAGTGATCATTATTGGTCGAATTTCTTCGTCGTCGCGCTGTCGCCTGCTCAGGTCCGACGAGCTAATGGCTCCCAGGAAGCCTTCGTCGTTTTCCGATCCCTGATTGACGAGACGAAGTGGTGCGCGCGACAGTGTGTCAGCGTCTTCATGCTTACGGTCGGACTTATAATCAATGATGATGTGAAATTCCTGCAGCCTCAAGCTCTACCGTGCTAGTCGTCCCGAAGGGTCTCACATGTTTGCCAACCAACAGATGGCACGGTGGTCTGTCACTATGTTGAAGGGACGACCATAACGGTACGGGCGAAACTTGGTGATATCCCACACTACTGTGAGGCATGCACTCTTTCTCCGTAGTGGAATAATTCGCCTCGGCACGAGATAGGGAGCGGCTGGCGTCGCTGCTCGTTTTTCTCCGCAAACGGTGTGTCGTACCTTGTTAGACGAGTCAGAGGTCCTGCCATCTGTGAAAAGCTATGAATAAACCGCCGATAGTAGGCGCATAAACCGAGGAAGTGCCGGACAGCTTTCTTATCGACAGGAGCTGGCAATTTGGCAACAGCGGCAAGCTTGTCTGGATCAGCCCAGGCTCCTTCGGCGCTAACTACATGTTGAAGAATTTTAAGTTAGCTGAAGTGACACTTCTGTGGCTATAGTGTGAGGTCTGCCGATAGAATAGCCTCCAGCGCGCTGCGCAGGCGGTGAGGGTGCTGCTCGAACGTGGCAGAAAAGACCACCACATCATCAAAGTAGATAAGTCTGCCACTTCATCCCTGTGAGGAAAGCGTCCATCATACGCTGGAAGGTTGCCGGCGCTAAACACAAGCCAAAAGGAAGCACTCGAAATTGGTAGAGGCCGTCTGGAGTCCCGAAGGCTGTTTTCTCGCGGTCTCGATCATATACCTCAACTTGCCAATACCCACTTTTCAGATCCAAAGAAGAGAAATATTGGGCATGGTGAAGTCTATCCAACGAGTCGTCGATAAGTGGCAGTGGGTACACGTCCTTCTTGGTCACGTTGTAAAGCTTCCGGTAGTCTACGCAAAAGCGTAGTGTCCCGTCTTTATTTTTGACCAGGACAACCGGAGACGACCATGGACGGTTGATGGTTCGATGACACCATCTTCAAGCATTTCTCAGGCTTGCGTGCGTATCACTTCGCGCTCTTTTATCGCCACGTTGGTAAGGATGCTGGTTGATCGGGCGTGCATCGTCGCACGTGATTATTCTGTGCTGTGTGATGGATGTCTGGCGCACCTTAGAGGAACTTGCGAAGCAGGACCATAATTCAAAGAAGAGCGTGCACAGTGCAGTCTGGTAACTGGTCGACAGCGCTGGATTGATGTCGATATTACCGAATGTCCATGTCTGTGGCGTCGGTGGCCTCGACGCGAAACAGTTGCCGAATTTTTCTATTTTGTTGGCAAAAGCGATCAAAGTGCCGCGGAAGAGGTGTCAGTGCTCGTTGCTAAAGTTGGCAACAAGCAACTGTGATAGGCCACCATGAAGCTGCATGACACTTCTGGCTACACAAATGTCTTGCTTCAGAAGGTGCTCGATGTTCATTTCGGCCGCTGCTATGCCATTGTCCAAATTGCAGCATGTGACGTCGACCATGACGCTTGCTCGAGGAGGAAGCGTGACACTCCAGAAACTCGAAGTACGTCGAGACGCCGTTCGTCATCCTGTACATCAATTGCTCGTTCGGCTGAAAACATCACACGACGCTCTTGCAGGTCAATAATAGCGCAATACTCTTGAAGAAAGTCAACTCCAAGAATAACGTCATGGGAGCACTCGCGTAAGACAAGGGAGCTAGCGACGAACGTATATTCTTGGATCTGAACTCTAGTAGTGCAGGCGCCCAGCGAAGTAACAACATGGCCGCCAGCCATTCGAATCTGCGGGTTGTGCCCCGGCTTGATAATATTTTGAGCTGCGAGGTGTATTGAGTAGTCGGCGCCGATGACCACTAATGCGTAAACCACGTAACCATCAATCGTCACTTGTATATCAAGTGAAAGCCGGTCGTATTCTGCAGTATCGTTACGTCTATGAGTCGTTCGGAGGTCTTCGGCACTTGGATGTTCAGTGACCCCGCCCCCAGAAGTCACTTCTGTTAGTTTCCCGGCGGGGACTTGGAGACCATGTGGTAGAATACCGCTGAGGCAGCTATGAAAATTGCCTCGGCGACGCTGAACGCTATTGGCGCCCAGCGGACGGTAGCTCTAGGCGCTGGGCGAGGCCGTACCGGCCGTACCGGGGTGGCGGCGAGTACGCAGAGAAGCCGCGCAGCCCAAGGCGGTAGTACGGGCACAGGTGGTACAAGTGATCTGCATCACCGCAGCGAAAGCACGGAGGCCGGCGGTCGGGTGTACGCCAAATATCTGACTTCCGAGGGGACGTGCGCCTATCATAGGTGTAATGAACTAGCTGCTCCGAATAATGGCTGACTGGGGCGGCACGGAGAAATGTTGGCGACGCATACCTATTGTCGTAGTACTCTGTTGGCTGCGCCGACTGGAGCGACACAGAGGGAGGAGCGTGAACGAACAATGACGGAGAGGCCGCAGGCCGCTTTAAGGCATTCCGCATAGGTGGTCGTCTCATGGCGATATTCAGTGAGGGCTGGCGCGGGGCTTTCCGGAGGCGAGGGGCCCCGTAGTTCCTGGGGCAGCTCCTCTCTGATAACCACTGCAATTGAGCAGGACGTGGGATGAGGTGTCACGCCGGCCTTCCTGCAGCTCTTCGCGCACCACGGAACGAATAAGTTCTCGTGTAGGCTGTCGTTGGTTCCAGTTGTGGCGAAGAATGTCCGCAGTGCACATGCCATTTATTTGTCTGTCATACATGCTGGAACGTTGCTGCAGCATATTTTCTATCGTTACAGCCTCTGTCAAGAACTCCACGACTGGTCTTAGGAGAGCTCCGCATGAGGCTGGCAAATAGCTCCTCTTTAACACCACGCATCAAATGGCGCAACTTCTTATCCTCCAGCATTCAGTGGGTCAGTTCGTCGGAAGAGGCATGTCATGTCTTCCACGTAAGTGGTAACCGTTTCGTTTCGCAACTGGACCCGGGCCTGAATCTCTTGTTCCGCTCGTTCTTGACGATCGGCAATTGCGTAGGTCTCCAGAAGCCTAAGACAGAACTCGTGCCTCGACGTCAGGTGCTCCTCGCGATTTTGGTACCACGTACGCACCCCATCGTCAATGTAGAAGTAGACATGTCCCAGTTTGGCCACGTCGTCCCACTGATTTAAGGCGGCTACGCACTCGAAATCGGCCAACCAGTCTACGATGTCTTCGTGCTCCGTACCCCGGAACGTCGTCGGGAACCGGGGGTTCACCAACGTATACCGGTTCGGAGTCATGGTTCCCGTGTCTGTTGAGCTGTTTGAACTGAAGCACTCGTCATACCTGTTGAAGTTGTGGGATCCGTGCAATTGACTTCCGGACGTAATGCCGTGATTCGGCGGCTGGTTCGATGCAGTGGGGTGTTAACTAGGACTGGACTCGTAGGCGACTTCCTGGAGGAGACTGCAACATCAGTGATGCCTACCCAGCAGCTCCACCAGTTTGTCACGAGACTTCAGAAGTGCGAGGGGCTTTTAATTAGCCAAGATGTAGCCAGCTCTTGAAAAGCGCGTCCGTCGCGGCTGGACCTCGAGCGAAGAAGACGCCCACGATCTTCTTTTTCAGGGTGAGAGCCACTTTTGATCCCAATCCATTATATGCAGGTGGCAATATGATGAAAAGATGCGAAATGGCGGTACTTGGAGTGTTCACTAGACGGACGGATGGATAGACAGACGCGCGGGCGAATGCAGAGACGGATGCGCGGACGGATCGACGGATTCTTCACCCAACTGATCATCATGCATTCCGTGGATATGCTTTGATTTTTGTGAGACAACCCCATTGGAGACCATGCTCGCTGGGGAAGATGTGGAGTAGCGGACTGGCAAGGAACAGAAGCCGACCGTCCACCCTAAGGAGAGCTTTGAAGAATAACTTGCTTAAAAGACCTATGCTGAAATACATATGTATATGTTTTTGTTGCAACATTCGTGGGTTGTAACTAATCTTCAAGGTTAGCCTATGAAACGGCTACAAAAGGGGTTTGTGCTACAAGGGTGGTCGCACTAGAAAACTTATCGTTGATGCTTCATCATGTAATGACCACTTCTGGATTATTCTTGAGTGCTGTGTATTGGTCAGCTCCGGCTCACTGCTCTCCCACAGTGAAGTACTCGAAATCGTTAAACACTATTTCTAAACACAACGCTTGCTATCATTGGTGATCTACGCGTTCGGACGGCTTTATGCTCTGTGGTAGTAGTGCACCATGTAATGCGTATTGTTAAACACTTACACTAAACAAATCATATGCTTATGTTTATTTGAGCCCCGCCGCGGTGGTCTAGTGGCCAAGGTACTCGGCTGCTGACCCGCAGGTCGCGGGTTCGAATCCAGGCTGCGGCGGCTGCATTTCCGATGGAGGCGGAAACGTTGTAGGTCCGTGTTCTCAGATTTGGGTGCACGTTAAAGAACCCCAGGTGGTCGAAATTTCCGGAGCCCTCCACTACGGCGTCTCTCATATTCATATGGTGGTGTTGGGACGTTAAACCCCACATATCAATCAATTATGTTTATTTGAAAAACTTGTATTTTTTATGGTTGCTCCATGGCTTGCATAACGTTGCGTCAGGTGCTTGTGCACGTTTGACCGGTGTAAGATATGAGCATTCAGCAAAACGCGCGTAGCGTTTGCGTTTTTTCTTTGGTGTAATCAACTTATGTTCAGGGACGCTTAGAGAGCAAGATCGTCTTATAAGATGCACCTTATGAGAAGTGCGGATTGCGCTGCATTTAACCCTGTCGCAATGCACTTCCTACTTCCTGGTGCAGAGGTGAGGTTCGTTGGGATACGCGAGACAATAATAACAGTTATATGTGGTTTTACTTCCCAAAACCATGGTATTATTATGAAGGACGCCGTAGTCGAGAGCTCCAGAAGTTTCGACCGCATGGTGTTGTTTCACATTGACTGATATCACGTAGTACACGGGCTTCCATCATTCCGACTGCATTGAAATGTTACCATCATGGATGGGATTGAAACCATGACTTTCTGTTCAGTAGCAGGGCGCTGTAACCACTGCACCGCCACGGTGAACGATAGGTGAGATCGCAGATGGGAAACGCGCGCCAACAGACATGATTTGCAAGCGAGGAAACTCGCACGACAAGAGCTGAATGAGAGTTACAATTCTGCTACGCAACATAAAAGAAAATGGGCGTGGAGAGAACTGGAGTGGGAATTATTGAGCATTAGTCATAGTGCCGTGGACATTATTTCTATCGGAGCTGTTTTACTGCCTATATAAATAATACTGTTACTTGTTTCAGAGGTGTATAGAAAGCTCTTTTTTTTGAAGCAATAGAGAGTTTTAGTACTGCGGAATGATGCTACGTACGCATCACGCAAGTGCCTTGCGTTACGTGGCGTCCTTTGCCACTAATCGGCTTTTAGTACGCCGTACTACCGTACTACTAGTACGGTAGTACTAGTAGTACGGCCGTACTACTAGTACGCTGTACTACCCGGTACGTAACGAGCGTGACGCGTGTTGCGCCATCTGGTAGATCAAAATAGAAGCACGTGTTGTTGACAGCCAATGAGAACCAATCCAAGTGTTGTAGCCAGATTATGGCCATATTTTAAGCCACAGAGCCGGTCGGTGCTTGCCTTCGATGCCGCCATTTTGCTAAACGAAGTCTCGCGCTGTCGCGAACTTGTTCGAGAGCGGCGCGATCACCTCATACGTATGCACGCACGCATCTCATGCGTGCGTACGTAGCGGCTGCGTACGTAACGCGATACGTGTGCGCTGCGGTCTGCGCATGCGCACTACGCAGAACGTGGCGTCCTTACGTACGCAACGCCGCCACGTACGCAACGTACGCAGTACTAAAACTCGCTAATGAGAATTCTGCCGGTACGTACGCGGGTGTTTTTACACGTGCTTCTCGCTACAGGAAACGGCACTGATGACCAAGATGACACAGGAACAGAACAGAATGTGACTGGAACAGTGCGTTAGCTTGTACAACGGCAAGCTAACTAAATGGTCACGTCTTTGCGGGATGTTCCTAATTTGCCACGACACTGGTTGCAGGGTCAGCCGTCACAATGATCTATAGCTGTTATGATACTTGACTGCTAACCCTAAGGTCACGGAGTAAAATTCTGGCAGCGGATGGCGCATTCCTGTGGACGCTAAATTGCTTCGTACGATGCATTGTACCTTGATTTAGGAGCACGTTAAAGAACCCCGGGTGGTCGAAATTTCCGGAGCTCTTTACTACGGCGTAAATCATGATCATATCGTGCATAGTTTTGGGACGTAACACATTGTTACGAATTGAAGGATCGGCGCACCTAGTACCATAGTGAACGGATCTAAGAGGTCTGTCTGGCTATAGTCGGTTACAGCCCAAGAAAAAAAAAAATACAGGCTCCATCCCCAGGGGAGACGCTGCTCTCATCGGAGCGAGTGGACGCGCGTCGTGTCGGCTTCGGTTTCAACGAATGTTTTGCAGTGGAAGTCACCTAGAAGCCCACAAGACTTTGGTACCCGCATATTCAGCTTGTCATCAGAAATCGCCCGGCACCAAGTTCCAGGTGGGGACTTGAATTTCGACACCTTTACCGACGCATTTTTGTCAACCACGCTGGCGAGAGAGATAGGCCTAACGCCTGCCAAGCCACCGGTAGCGCAGCTGCCAGAGACGCTGCTGCCTAGGCCGGCCTAGCTCTGCGGGCACCAAGAAACGCCGGTCGGCGCGTTTGACGCGTCCGACTTTTTGAGAAGAAATGGAGGTCACTGTGGAGGGAGAACCCATTTTTCGTGAAGAATTCGAAGAAAGTGCAGGATGGAGCACCGTAGGATCAAAGAAGTCGACCCGCGGGCAATCACTAGAACCCGGTGCGGATTCTCAACGAGGGAATAACAGCAGGAAACGGCGTGAACAATGCCTGAGTCAAATAACAAGATTAAGCCGGATGCCTCCACTGCCCCGAGGTGACTACAAGATCATCATCCGACCTAAAGGCGGCCTTCGACTCACCGATTATGGAGCCGCCCGACTGGCGACTTGCATTTACCACGCCGCTGAAATTCCGAGAGACGCCCAAGATGAGGACACAATATGCCCAAATTTCCAGCAAAATATCATCGTTGTGAGCACACCCATCGAGGCGCATGCTGATAGATACCAGAAAATCTCTCGCATTGTGGTCGGCAACAAGACGTACGATACCAGCGCATATGAAGCAACACCAGACGGTACGTCAAAAGGCGTGATACGTGATATCCCGTTGGAAGATACTGCCCGAGATATTAAGCTAATGTGATTACAACAAAGAACCCTACAGCCATCGCTGCAAAACGCCTCAGCAACACAACGACGGTAATCGTACTGTTCGCTGGTCTTCGCGTGCCAACATACGTTCGATACGGTGTGGCAATGTTGAAGTGCTCTCTTTACCGCAAACAGATAGAGACGTGTTACCAATGCGGTCGCCTGGGGCACCGCGCAGATGTATGCCCAAACCCGAAAGACCACGTGTGCCGTGGCTGTGGTACGACCAACCCCCCGCAAGATCACCAATGCCAGTCCACTTGTCAGCTATGCGGCGGCGACCACCAGACGGCCGAAAAGGCGTGCAGGGCACGTTACAAGACGCCGTACCTGGTGAAACGCCGGCGATGGGAGCGACAACAACAACAATATGAAGACTACCCGTCGAAGCCAACGCCTGTTGACAACAGCCTCGAGCAGCGGGACACTACCCCTACCCAGAAGCCCGGAAAGAAAGCCTGGTCGAGATCTTGGTCGCGGTCTCGGTTGCGGTCTCACCCCCGGCCCCGCTCCCAGCCCCGCTCCCGGCCCCGCTCCCGGCCCCGCTCCCGGCCCCGCTCCCGGCGCCGCTCCCGGCCCCGCTCCCGGCCCCGCTCCCGGTGCCGCTCCCGGCGCCGCTCCCGGTCGCAGTCAACATCTCGGAGCCGTACACCTGGACTTGGCGCAACCTTCAAGGTGGGCTGGGTAGACGTAGTCAAGGGGGCGCGCTCTGGGTCTGAGGAGGCCGCTTCTCAAGGCAAACTTGATAAATTAGAGGCTGAAATAGCACAGCTAAAGCAGATGTTAGCACAATGTAACCAGAAAATGACAGCTTTAAGAGAGGAAAACAGGACCCTCAAGGAGGAGTTGCACCACTATAAAAAAACAAAACATGCTACACCAGTAGTACCACCGCTCTCAGCTGTTACACCCAGTGAAAAAATGGAGGAAGGTACAACACCACCACCTCCCAAACGCAGAGCCGAAACCCAGGCCAATGAATACAAACCCGCACGCGTGATGCCCGAGAATAAAGTCCTGAAGCAAGTTCAGCAATCAGTCAAAGAATTAAATGAGTGGATTAGCAACGCATCCCGACTGATCTCAACCCTTACTGACCGCGTAGAGACTATAGCTAAAATTACCAAGCAACAAAACGAACACCTACAACAGCGGCTCATCGCTGTGGAGGCTAGAATCACCCCTCTGCCACCTAGCAGACTGGACCCCACAGCGAATGTAAAGCAACCTTCCTCGTCGGCATTCAGTGTGATACAGCCGGCGACATTCCTACCCCCTGCATCTCATCATAGCTAGAAATCACGCCTACACAATTTGGCAATGGAATTGTAGAAGCTACGCGAATAAGCAAGCAAATCTTCACCAATACCTTAAGGGGAAAGTTAAGCCCGATAGCATTTTATTGCAGGAGACACATTGTCTCGCTAAATTGGCAGGCTACCGCTCGATCGGACATGCCAACGGGGAGACGACTGTCCTTACCACCCTAGTTAGACGAAACCTTACGTTCACGCAACACGACACGGAAATTACCAATATAAACAATATATTTATTGAACTCTTTCCGCAACGCAAGACACAGGGAAGTCTTTTTATACTAAACATATACAGCAACCCTAAACAAAAGAAGCACAGATTTCTCACACTCTTTAAACGCGCCCTCTACATCGCTGGCCAAAATCCCATCTTAATAGCCGGGGACTTCAACGCACCACACACTGCCTGGGGATACTCTTATGTGTTTCCTAAAGGTAGGGCCCTCTGGTTTGACTCGCAGCAAGAGGGATTAACTCTCATCACCAACCCTAGCACACCCACACGTGCGGGCACTAGCTCCAGTAAAGACGCAACGCCTGATCTGACGTTCACGAGAAACACATCAGCAGCCACCTGGAAAAATACCCTAGAGGACCTGGGTAGCGACCACTACATCATTGAGGTACATGTTCAAGGTGGCCCACGTAAACCCACGGGAAAAGAGCTAAAGTTGGTAGACTGGACCCAGTTCCGCAAATCACGTGAGAACCAGGTCCAACCCATCAGCGACATGGAGGACTGGATACACACGCTTAAACAGGATATTAATAATGCCACCCGAATCGTACCTCCCGAGGCACATCTCGAAGAGATCGATAGCCGGCTCCTCCACATGTGGGAGGCAAAGCATTCGCTCCAAAAGAGGTGGAAGACACAGAAACACAACAGAAACCTCAGGAAACGCATAGCACTCCTCAACACAGAGATAGAGATGTATGCAACACAGCTAAGCCGGCAACAGTGGGATGAAACCTGCAATGCGATGGACAGGCAGCTAAGTAAAAAAAAAACTTGGCGTTTTTTACGGTTCCTGCTCGACCCAGAAGACAGCAAAACCGCCCAACGACAAACCATCAACAAACTAATACATGCTTACAAGGGCACCGACGAGGAGTTTCTTAGGGAGGTAGAGCTCAAATATACCTCTCAGGCTCCTACTCAGCAGCATCCAGATTATACGGGCCAGATCAACACTACTCTAGGCGAAGAATTCACCGAAGCGGATATCCGTGCCGCCCTACAAAAACTTAACACCAAATCTGCACCAGGTCCGGATAACATCACGAATAAGATGATACGCAATTTGGACGATGAGTCGATCACACATATCACAGACTATAATAATAACTGCTGGAACACCGAAATCTTGCTCCGCATTGGAAAACGGCCAAGGTGATTCTGATTCCGAAACCAGGCAAACCACCGAATACTGACAATCTTAGGCCCATATCTTTAACATCTTGCATGGGCAAATTGATGGAACACGCTTTCCTGGCTAGACTGACAAATTACCTCGAAGACAATTATTTTTTCCCACACACCATGATTGGCTCCTGCAGGCATCTTTCAACGCAGGATGCCATGTTGCAGCTTAAGCATCACATCATAGACAGTACGGGACGCTCCACTAAGGGCATACTTGGTCTTGATCTGAAGAAGGCTTTTGACTGTCACTCATAGCACCATTCTAAATCAGGTCAATACCCTAAACGTGGGGCTTCGCACGTACAACTATATTAGGGCATTTCTTACGGGCAGAACGGCCACGATCCCTGTGGGAGCACTCAGGTCCTCCGAAATAACCATAGGAAGTGCGGGCACCCCGCAGGGTTCCGGGATATCTCCCATGTTGTTTACCCTCACCCTCATTGGTCTTCCTTCAAAACTTCAAACCATCCAAGGACTTCATCACACCATTTACGCCGACGACATCACCCTCTGAGTGTGCGACGGCAGTGACGGTTCCATTGAACAGAGATTACAGGAGGGGATTGACACAGTCGAACGGTATTTACAAGGAACTGGACTATCCTGCTCGGCGGAGAGATCTGAGCTACTGCTATATCGCCCTACACTTAGAGGTCGGCCACCCAAACAACATCCCCAAGCGCAGGCACACGCTGATATAAAACTCACTACAAGCGATGGTCACGCCATACCAACCGTGGACAAAATCAGAGTGCTAGGTTTGATCATAGAAAGTAAGGGTACCAACGGAGAGACAGTTCGCAACATTGAAGCCAGAGTGTCTAACACGATGCGCCTCATTAGGCGCGTTACCAATAAACACAAAGGCATAAAAGAGGCCAGCATCATCCGTTTGATCCAAGCGTTTGTTCTAACTCACATCACCTATACGGCGGCGTACCACCGATGGTTCACCGCGGAAAAGTCAAAACTCAACGGCCTAATTAGGAAAATTTACAAAGAAGCGCTAGGTCTGTCTCAAAACACCAGCACCGAACTACTTCTTCAACTTGGTTTACACAATACCCTTGAGGAACTTATTGAAGCGCAACAAATCTCCCAATTCGAGCGTTTAGCCAAGACTAAGCCAGGCCGCCAGATTCTATGTAATCTCGGTATTACTTACCACACTCAACACGGAGACAAACACGACATACCACACACTATCCGTGCTAAGCTAACAGTACCACCCATACCAAGAAACATGCACCCTGAACACAACAAGGGCAGACGTGTCAGTAGAGCCAGGACCATGTCAAAGATGTTTGGGCGCAACCATGAGGCAGTCTTTGTCGACGCAGCACGCTACCAGGAACGTCACCACTTCGTGGCTGCTGTCGTAGACCACACACAACAATGCAAAAGCAGCGCGTCAATCATCACACGGAACGTAGAAACGGCAGAGGAAGTGGCTATCGCGATTTCCATAGCCCGCACTAACGCCTCATGCGTAATCAGCGATTCGCAGACAGCCGTTCGAAACTACGCCAGCGGCAGAATCTCCCCCGAGGCATTGCGGATTCTTAATACAGGCAAAATTCATAAGGCGGACAAATACGTACACATCTTGTGGTTCCCTGCCCACACACCACTAGGTACCGCGGAGGCCAATCCGAATGAAGTGGCGCACAACGTGGCTCGAGGTCTTACGTTCCGAGTCACGTCAGACGAAGCGGCCACCCAAACGGACCTTTCTGCGCCGGTGTGGGAATGGGACGATCGGCTCACTAAATTTAATGACATAATTGAACACTATCGACTGCAAAGGCGGGAGTACCCTCCGCCTCACTCCAAGCTACATCGGGCCCAGTCCGTTCAGTGGCGACAGCTACAAACACGCACATACACGAACCCGGTCATCATGCACCACATATATCCTGACGTCTATAGTTCTAATCTATGGCAGTAATGTACCAGCAGAGCCACTCTCGACCATATCTTATGGGAATGTCCAGCATTAGTCAGAAATTCTGGGGTCGCGGCCTCCAATGAAGACCTTCGGGCGCGTTGGCGGACTGCGTTGTTCAGTTCGGGCCTGGACAAACAACTTTGGGCGATCCAGCAGGCCAAGGAAGCTGCCGGGAGACACGGTCTCTCCGCTGGCCCCTAGGTGGGAGCCCATCCCAGCAATCTGCCGGAAATTAATAAAGTCTATCTCTCTCTCTCTCCATCCCCAGTACTCCAGCGCGTCTGTCATCCACCTGTGTAACAAAGCAAGGATTGACGATTTCCGTTTTAACTATACACACATTTTAGCTCATAAGGCAAATGCCATGCATAATAGGAATTAAATGTTCGTCGTTGATTGTTAAAACGTTGCGTTTGACTGAGCAGTGAGGTCAAAATTTTTAAACAAACTTACCATGTGAAAATTTTCGACCAACCACTATTTAAATGAATCCGTATACCTGCCTCTACGACTAAGTCGTATATCTGAAAGGCGTGAAAGGGCGTGACATCATGTAAATGAGCGAGTGCAATTAGTGGAGCAGTTAGGAAAATTCTGCCTAGGTGGGACAGTGACCGCTGTGGGCGGAGTTTACATGTTCTCAGGCTGTAACCGCCTACATGTGCACTTGCAGGCAAAATTGCAAGCCGCGTGTCAAAATTCTTTTATGAAGAAAGCTGGAACATCCGTGTCTCAGTTTCATTCAGCTGCGGTCACGACAAAACGGTATACGCACGCAAGAGTATGATGACAAAGGCAATACATAAAAGAAGGAAGCAAGAGAAAGAAAAGCACGTAAGGCCGTTCTTGAATGAGGTCGGCTTGAAAAGTACATGGGTGTGTTGAGGCATAATATCCCGTAACTAGGGTACGTGCGTCCGGTATTAGTCTCGGCAATAACCGTAGCGCGCGTATAACTTCATGTAAGATATAATTCGGGAGAAGCCCGCGTTTCTATCAGAGCTGGGTCAGCGTAGGACTACCCCTCCTTATTCTCCAGCCTACTTTTAAAGTTACTTTTCGTGCTTACGTGCGAAGGACTAAGAAAATGAGTATGTTGTAGAAGATACCACATTTTCCGGAATGTAAGTTTATGTTTCTTAAGCTTTCAGCCTTTCTTTTCCTCATACATTTACGTATGAAGTATCAGGATGTCACAGTCATGAAAAATTTTGAGGAGTGATCCCGAACTCCCCACTTAGAACAAGGTTGCTGGTGATGTGGCCGACTTTATTGAATAGAATAGAATATGTAACTCAGGGGCTGACATTTAAATAACAATCAAACAAAGGAATTGTTCTTATAAGCATTCACCTCATGGGACAAAATGTTTTTTTGTCAACTGAGAAACAATAGATTCTAGTATATCAGGTATATCAGGCAACGGAAATAAGGTTTACTTACTTGGTGCTTCATACAGTACAGTTTAACACAATACAGGAATGTAGCTTAAACTAGCCGCAACCTAACCATCTAGAACCGTTCCAGCGATCGTTATCAACATCGGCTATTCAGTTTTGTGTTTAGTTGTAACGAGGTATTTGTTATAGCACTGGTTACCTTGCAACCCGTCCACCGCAAACGATCTTCCTTGGACGCGCGCGAAGTAAATCATACCATTGTCCAACGCAAAGTCGGGTGTGGGAAGCCGGTTACCAGAACGCCTTGCCCCGTGTTTGCGTTCCATGCCTGTGCTTTGTATACATGGTTCGCAGTGAGCAACCGCAGCAGAAAGGGCTAGTGCCAACAGAGAGAATATATATTGTCTGGAAAATGGCATTTGCGTGTGACTATGAAATGAGCCTTTGCCCTGGCAACCTGAATGTTATTCAAAATGGATCACTTGGGACAAGCAGAGAGAAATGTGGTTGGCACAGAATGTATGCTGCATAAAACGAACTTGCACACATGCTGTCGAAGCCACGGTGAAAGATGAACTGTCGTCATAATGACATCCGGAGTCGAAGCCAATATTGTTGGCAGACGAGCAGGATGACAGTGAATAATGACCGTGTCGCACAGCGTATCATTTCTTCTTTCACCGTCAGGCTGGAGCTTTTGGAAAGAGATGTAATTGTAGACACTATCGCCTTGTATTGGCAGAGTATGTTACATAGACTTGTGATATCAGTAAAAGTTCTGCTTGCGTGAATTGGCTGACACCGATAGAGAGGAGGGGGGGGGGGGGCTCCCTCGCTGGATTCCGTGTCGACCGGTTGTGCCCTCGCGATCTCCGACGTCAGCGTAGCTCTGGCAGACTGGGCTGGCCCGACGTCATCTCCTGACGTCGATCTCCGACGACAGCGTAGCTCTGACCTACTGGACTTGCCATACGCCATCTCCTGACGCTGACAAGAGCTGTCGCAAGTCGTGCCCCGTCCTCGGACTCCTGTGACCGTGTTTCATCTTTCCTATCTCTCCTATCCCCTCATATGTCCTCGCTCGCGGTCCCAGCGCATCTCTCTATCTCTCTATACCTTTAACCCTATCCCTTTAATCCCTCCTCACGCCCTCCCTTGTGAGCTACTGTTGAGGTGTCCCACCCTGATGCAGGCAGCTACGGGGCTCACATATCTCTTCTTTTCCCTCCTATAACCACTTCTCGAGGATGGGTGTGCTGTCTAGTACATAAGGAGCCAAAGTTCACAACACTGATTGTAACACATGGAAGATGTTTTACAGCGGCCCTAAACAACCTCTGAAATTACAAAGAAGGAGCATCTCTCCCACCATCTCGCGTCTTGGCAGCACATTTCGTGACGCCAGCTGTTTGTTCGCGTGACGCCAGGATGGCGTAAGCTCTGGATTGGTCGATGAACGAGAGAAATAGGTTGGTAATTGTCACCTACCCTGTTTCGCCTTTCAGTCAAATCGCCCTTCTGCCTTTTCTGGCACGACTGTCGGGAGCGATAAACTGATTTCGTTTCGTTTTCTGCATTTTCAATCGCGCAAGCGGAGATAACAGTTTGTCGTGAAAAAGAGCGTAGTTCTGACCGGTTGAACGCTTAATGCTGACTGTACACGTGCTTTATCTACAAATGAATGACAAGGAGGAGATAGAGCTTCTAAGAAGTGTAGCCAAGGCGAGAAAGAATCTACCTCGCCTTTGAACTCGGTGTGGTTTAGGGTTTAGGGGTCCTTTATAGGAGACCAGATCCGCGAGTCACACTTGAAGGATAATCAGGATTGCACATCGCGCCTGTACAAGATGTGTAACTTGTAGAACAGCGGTCATGACTGATGAGATATGGGACATTGAAGCTGATCTTGTTAACTGGTTTGTTTGTTCGTTTATTTGCATCCTGTCTTGACGCGCCTCTATGGTGGTCTAGTGGCTAAGGTACTCGGCTGCTGACCCGCAGGTCGCGGGATCGAATGCCGACTCCGGTGGCTGCATTTTCGATGGAGGTAAAAATGCTACACGCTTTTGTGCTCAGATTTCGGAGTACGTTAAAGAACCCCAGGTGGTTGAAATTTCCGGAACCCTCCACTACGGCACCTCTCATAATCATATGGTGGTTTTACGACGTTAAACCTCACAGATCAATCACCCTATCTTGACCGCACTTGTGTATACGGCATTGCTTGCACCGGTCGACGGTGCTAAATAGCGTAACATATATAAATATTATAAATATTGATTGATTGATTTGTGGGGTTTAACGTCCCAAAACCACCTTTGATTATGAGAGACGCCGTAGTGGAGGGCTCCGGAAATTTTGACCACCTGGGGTTCTTTAACGTGCACCCAAATCTGAGTACACGGGCCTACAACATTTCCGCCTCCATCGGAAATGCAGCCGCCGCAGCCGGGAATCGAACCCGCGCCCTGCGGGTCAGCAGCCGAGTACCTTAGCCACTAGACCACCGCGGCGGGGCATTATAAATAAATATACCCGAAAGCTGACAAAGATGCACACGGTTTTCAAGCGGAACGTTTTGAATCCTAACCCAGTGAACATTTTGACAGACAGATAGATGAAGTTTATTTGCATTTTGAGAAGAAGGTTCCCAAGAACCCGCCGACGGCTGCAGCCGCGACGGGGTCGGGGACCAGAGGTTCCCGATCGCTTCACAGGCTCCCTGGACCACCCGCAGTTGTTTCACAAGGTGGAGACTTGCAATACAAAGTCTAGTGAGCATTTGTTTGTGCAGTAGATTGGTTCACCAGCTATGCTAAGCTGCATGTATTTTCTCTTGTTGTCCTTCCTTCCTCTTATACATACAATTATTTATTAGAAGACGACATACAAGCGCTGTCTCAACACTTTTTAAAGCACCTACATTTTCTTCCCATGTTTTGCTAAAAAAAGTCTTGGGACTTGAATTATTTATGACGTTACCAACTTAATGTTGTTGACTATGGCGTGAAACACGTCCCGCCAGTTTTGTTTTCGCGTTACTTGCCTAATTAGACAGTCAGTCAGTCAAGAACATTATTAAGCAGTCCCTAATTAAAAACCTTTAAATAATAGTTTTTAAGTAAGCCATGATATGCAGAAAATTTGAATAAAAAGTTGCAGATCGCAATAAAAACGTGAATGCTCACCACCACCTTCAATGATCATGTGCAAAGCCACCTCCGAGCACAGCGCGTTGGGGCGAGAGGCTTAGTTCCCAAGGGGCTGGGCTCGGAGGCGGTTTTGCGGCTGCTGTTACAGTTGCCACGTGATCATAGAGGGCGGGGGCGAGCTTTGGGCTGGCCGGAGCCTATAGGTGCCACGACGTTGCTACAAGCGCTCCTGCATGTCGACGGCACCTACCGCTGTTTACAAACATGGATAGGTCTATACACACTAGCGCTGAGAAAATCAGTTCTAGCCTTGAAGAAAAGTACACTTGTCAAAACACCGGGTCGAGCGCACAAACCCTGTTTAAGGATTGTTTTCGTCAGAATTGCTGGGTCACGTCTACTGGCGAACGAAACTGTGTCACGGTGGTTCCAAGAGCACAGTACTGTCGCGTGCCCCAGCGAAAATGTCCCGTCCTCGTGAACCTTTCGTGACTGCCAGTCATCTGGCTTCGCAGAGAAAAAAAAACGACCGAAAAAAAAACAACCGAAAAGCAACAACAACACAAGCTTTGTACACACTCATGTAATAGATCGCCCCGTATTGATCGCAATGTTTGCTTTAACTGGAATGAATCCGGAAAGTCAGCAAATCACGCACTTTAGTTTTGCACGTATTTTTAGGTAAAACAAATTGGGAAATAAATTGTTTGGGAAATTTACGACCATTTCCCGACTTTCAAGGTGTACTTGTGGAACAGGAGGACTGGAAAACGATTCATTCACTCACATTTTTTCTTCACTCCTTCTTGAACATGATCTTGAACATTATTTCGCATTTATACATTGTACAGACAACAGGAACACATACAAAAAGTCACACAACGGATTAAGAAGGTTTGGTTCCCCCCCCCCCCTTTTTTTGGCAACAAGGGTCATCGAGCAAAAAAAAAGTACAATGTATAAACATGTTAATGTACAGGTTGATTATAAAAACATGGTAAGCACATATGGTAGCTTTCTATATAATTTTTATGTAGAAAATAATTAAAAATCTTAACGACAGCAACTATCTCCCGCTAAGCTAAAATTTTCGAAGAAGTAGACGTTATGAGTCCGAAAAATCACAATGCTTAAGTACTGGTAGTACTACTACGTACATCTAGTAGAACTAGTTCATATATTCATGCTAGAACTACAACAACATACTATTACTACTACCAGTACTACTACTACTAAAAGAACCACTACTACCGCTACTAGTATTACTACTACTCTAGTAGAACTAAGCAACCACCCAGCCACCGTCAACAGCAACAACAAAACCAACAAAACCAACCACACTAATTTCACCAACAACGGCCTAAGATGACTTCAATGCAAAAACCGCTTTCTTTTCTCTAACAAAATCCTGGCTCGTGCTGGTTGGTACGGCTTTATAACCTAGGATACCCATTGAGCTATTGTATGGATCGATTGTACGGGTCATTTGTACTGACCCCTCCCGAAAGCCTCCTTCATTCAACGCTGGTTTGCGCGGCCTCCGGGATCGGAAAAACTAGAAGCTCTCTCCCCCCCCTCTCCCCCTGCCTCAGTGTTTTGCGTGGTCTCCGTGATATGCACACCTTTGACCAAGCGACGATGTCACGGGATGGGACTTCATAGTCACTTCGTAGGTTTTGTCGACCTGTGATGGCATCATAACCTCACATGGTGATGTACATCATCGCATAATTTTCGCATCTCTTGTGTTGCCGCCGACTCCCCTGAGAGTCACTTCAAGTTTGGTGACGCATATAAGGGTCTCGCCTTAATAATGCGATTCACGCTGTTTGAATTTCGCCTTACATATCAGCATACTTCACAACTATATACTATCGGCCGCTCACAATCGGTGGTTCGGAGCACCCTTTAGTTCCAGCGAGAAAATGTCGTTAGTGAGTGTAAAAACCAGCTGGGGATAACAATTAAACGTGCGTTCCACCCTTGCCGCTATGGTCACGCTTTCTTAACAGACCAAGATAGCTGCTACAAAAAGAAAATCTGAAAGAAAGAAAGAACGGAAAAGTGGTTGTGCTACGCGCCACCGCTCATCCGAGAACAAACGCGCTGTATCCATTTACTCGCGTATCTACGCGCTTCGTGCGAAAATCTTGGAGCCGTTAGCAGTTAGGTGTCGTGAGGTGCACCGGACGCTCAATGTGCTTGTGCTTTCCTTGAATGGGTTAAAGGGATTCTATAAGAAAAAAAATTGCCCGCAGCTTCCCTCGGGGGAACACTGAGGAGGATGCGGAGCATATAATTGGTTAACGGGGTGTTAAAGTGCGACTTACTTGGGTCGATGGCTAAATTGGTTAACGTGGTTGTGAAATGGGGTGTTAAATTGCGACTTACTTGGGTCGATGGCTAAATTGGTTAACGTGGTTGTAGGAGGGGGTGTTAAATGAGTGAACACGTACACGTATGCGAAAGGGCGGCGCTGGTCGAAGGGACGTCGATCATTGTGTTTGTGGATTCGTTGGAATTCATTTCACCGCGACCCTGGACGTCGACGCGCCGTACAAACCAACCGACGAGCGGCAACTGAGCGAGCGAGCGCCGACCTTGAGTATATATACAGCGCGACGGCGCATGCACTGTCAGCTGTTGAATGTTCTCGAAGCGCGACGGCGCATGCGCGTCCACTGGAGAATCAGGAGAATTGTAGATGTCGAACGCGGTGTGTAGAGGAGGAAGGGATGCACAGATGGTGGAAGAAGGAGGAGGAAGCTTGCGGACGGCGCCGCACTACAAGCCTCGAGTATTAGATGCTCCGCATCTAAAAAAGCATTGTGCAAATACCGGGACAGTTCAAACTGTGAGGTATAAGTTTGTCACGCTCCACATCTCTGCGAGGCGAAGTTTATAATTACCAGCCAATGATAGCCATGCCAATAAAGATACGCTGTTTATTTCATACCTTAAAATCAGATTCATAGACCCACAATGTCTGTGCATGCGACGCAATGGAGTCCCTTTTAAACTCTTTCAGAGAAGCTGGTCTCATTTAAATACCTCAGTTTGCGGAGCATTCAGTTTTGTTAGTATTACGTATCTGTCGTGCATTCGTCATTCATTGTATACGTCTGGAACCACAGAATAGGCGTGCTTCTGATAAGCATCTGGCGTATTCATAAAAGGACACCAACCTCACCTCACCCGCTCCCCACCCCAATTCTCACTCATTTGATGAAGAAAAAAAAAGTTCCCGCATATCAACGAAGTGAAAAATGACGGAGGAGCTTGCTCCAGAGGTTAATCTGGTAAACCGCGAATCCCCTGTACATATGCCCAAACATCATCATATAAACACGTAACACGAAAAGTGTGGTGGTTTGGGCTAGTTGGTATGACGTGACGATAGTTATAGCGCGACAACAGAACGATGAGAAAGGGATAAGAAGGTTATTTGTCTCTTGTCCGTTTGTCGTCGTTGTGTTATAGCACGAGAGTGCTATAACTATCGTCGTAACACGAGAGTTGTTGGGGTGTTATTGTATACAAACGTTATATACACAATGTTTTTTTTTTCGAAGAGCCACGCCCCACGTTCTGGTGCCAGCCTACAAGCATGGTACCATCCGCTGTTGGACAGCCATTCTCTTACGAATCCGTCGTCTTATAGCCATTTCATGGTGGCGCAGCAATGCAGTTTTAGGGCGAAGCTCCTTAGGCCGTGCGTCGTTCCCTCCTCTGTAGTAGTAGTAGTAGTAGTAGTAGTAGTAGTAGTAGTAGTAGTAGTAGTAGTAGTAGTAGTATGCAGCCATCTTGAGTTTATGAGTTGCTCAATAGATGGCGTTGGTTGTATATGTCCTTGGCAATAATATAATTAGATGGCGTTATTGGTTTTCATAATAATGAGTGGGGCGAAGCGTCGGTCCGTCCGTTGGTCCGTCGGGCCGTCCATGTGTCCATCCGTTCATCCGTCTATGCTTCTGTCAATCTGTCCATTCGTGCTTCCGTACGTCCGTTCGTGGGTCGACTTT